>PVHY01015012.1:0-36988 GCA_004024945.1 Uropsilus gracilis
CAGTATATCATTTAGGACCAATTATTTCCCCTGAATGGGGCAAAGCCTTTCTTGTAGTCTTCCTAATATTCCATGAATCATGAGATATTCCATCTTGCTGGTGGGAATGGACTATTTCCTGCTTCTTGTTCTTATACCATGCATGGGTAACCTTTATTCTGTCAGGTGGTCCTCTTTTCAGCATTAAGTAGGTTCCTACTTAATTCTTTATTATATGCATGTATGAGCTGAATATTTAAAGTGAACCTTCTGGATCGCTAGAGTTCTTTCTCTGAGTGTTGAATTCTAGCCACTTTGGTGGTCTCTGACTCTCTTTCTCTTCACCTAAGACTCAGGAAGTTTGTTGACTTTCACCTGTACTCCTTCTCTGTGTTGTTGTGTAGAAATTCTCCCAGGGCAATAAGTTGGCAAAATCACAGGCTCATCTTATTGAGTGCCAGTGTCTTAGAGATCACAGTTCTTCATTGTTGATGTGTAATGTCTTTGTTTCAATTTTTTTCTCTCTTCATTTCAGGTGGAGGGTAAATTTGGTCCTTGCTACTCCTTCTCAGCTAGTAACAAATGCTTACCTTTTATTTTAATTTAATTGTATTTATAATTGTATAAAATATTTATATGGTTCTAAGTCAAATCTGTAAAGTGTGTTATATTCAGAGAATGCCAAGTTCTGCCTTGTCCTTTCGCCCTGTTTCTTTCTCTTTCTGTAGGCAGCTTCTTCTTTTTCTTTACCCCTTCCCTCCTCCTTCTCCAAACCCTTCTTTTTCCTATCATCTTGTGTGTTATTTTCTGTAAGTAGCTTTTTAAAAAGGTTTTGCTTTATAATTCCGATAGAAAGTCTATTGTGACACACAGAACATATATTTGTATATGCATGTGTTTCCCCATTTTGCTAGATAAATGATAGTATATTGTATACACTGTTTTCTATCTTGCTTTTTTCACTTAACAATATATCATATTACAGTGCATACTCTCCTTTCTATCTTTTTTAGTGGTTTTAATTCTCTTTTAGCAGTTCAATTTGTGAATATAGGAATGTTTACTCAATGAAATCCTTATAGATCACTCCACTCCAATCTTTTTCTAGTATCAAAACACTACCTTAAAAACACGTTTTTGTATTTTTGCATGTGAATCTGTGATGTAAAGTCTTGGAAGTGAAATTGCTGGTTCAAAGGGCAAATTCATACACAGCTTTGCTGGATATGGCATATTTCCCCTTCATAGGGCAGTACCATTTTGAATTCTTACCAGTGGTGATTGAGGTTAGTAGATGTATGTATTTCTAAAAAATAGAATATTTCAACAACACAGTAGACTGCTTCATAGAAGGGTGAGACTACAATTAGTAAAGCAGAGATTGGGGGGTGGGAACTCTTGTCAGTGATAATATAGAGGGCATTCTGTTGTCAGGTAAGAATCAGACCTAATAAGTTCTAAGCTTGCGATAATCCTATTGAAAATAATCTTCTAAGGAGCTGTGAAAATATGATCTTGTGGTTTTCTGATTTTCCACACATTTTATATACATTGCTACAGTACTTTTGTATCATGAAGATGCATTTCTTCATTAGAATTGCAGTTGATGTGGTGGGGAAGGAAGTATAAATTCCACAGGAGTGGGTGGGCTGGATGCTCTTCCCCTCATTGTGTTGATTATTGGGGGCTCCTTTTGCAAAGGTAGGAGTCTGCTTTTGTTTGTGGGGACCAGCAGTGGGGTGGCTCACTGGGAAGTTAGGAAGGCTAGTGGAGAAGTTTTGCATGTGAACTGTGGATTAGATTCCCTTATGTATGGTATACATACATATATCAGTTTCTTAATCACTGTTATCCTCGCTGTCTCCATACTTTAAATGTCTCACAGAGTTGTCACTATGAGATTACAGTGTAAAGCCTAAAATAGAGTAACAACTCAATCAATGTTAGTTATTGTTAAGTGTCAACTTTTGAAAGTGATGGGACCAGTGAGAGGCTTGGGAACCTGGGGGCTAGAAGGAGCAGATAGTGTCCTGGATTTGAGTTCTACCTTTCCAGAACAATCTTGACACATGGGACACTAGAGTTAAGCTTATTAAAGATAGAGAAACTCAGAGGAAAATGGGAAGGCTGAGTGCCAAGCTAGGGCCGGTGTATGGTACCAAATACACAGAACTCCAGGCTTTCAAGAATGAGAAGAAAAACTGTGGCATGTGGTAGTTCAGGAGTATTGTGTTGAGTAGGGAGTTGATAAGGCGAGACAACTCTTAAATAGTGGACAGATGGGTGAAGGCACCAGGAAATGATATGGGTTTAACTGCTTGTGAAAGATATCTTGCCCATTCCGGAAAGTGGGAGTTGTTCATACATGGTGAAAATTTGGTTAATCTCTCATCTTCTCTCTCAATAGGATTGGGCTGATTTTAAGAGTAATCATGCAGTTATGATGTTTCATCTTGGTGAAGAGTCTTGGTTCATGCCTGCATCTCTTTATAAACATGGAGGCTGTTAACAACCCATTTGTGGTCATGGTAGGAGCAAGAGCAGTGAAACTCTAACTGGCAGAGATGGCCTTCGCTGGAGTGTCCTGTCCCTTCCCTTTCTGGTCTAGGACAGGGTGGGCCTGGGGGCAAATGATGAAAGGAAAGCAATACTTAGAGCCTTTAATCTTCTTTCCCCAGTTCTGAATGGGGGTCTTTCCTCCAACTCTATTCCCCTCTGGTTCCTTGTCTCTCTCTTGGTTCTCCATCAAACCCAAAAGAGGATGGACAATGTTGGGATGAAGGTGGCATGTGTCCAAACTTGGGACAGAATGTAGATAAATTAGTGTAAGTTACAGGAAGGTAGATGTGTTTCAAAATTAGAATGAGGTAAAACTTTTTCTCACAATAGGAATTTAATAACAGCAATTTAATACAGGAAGTCTGTCCTGTGATCTACCACTCTTCCCATTGCAGGTTGGGTTCAGTGGCAGCTGCAGGCCCACCTTGATTGAGTTGTTGTAGGGAGAGCCTTCTGGACTTGAAATGCCATTGTTTGCCTCTGCTTGGGAAAGAGGAAGCCATTTCAGTTTTTTTCCTTCTTTTCAAACCCATTCCTATCCTGCATCATCTTTTCCTCTCCTGTTCTATTTCACCTTCTGAATTCTTAATGGGCTGTGTCTGTCAGAGCTGCTCATGAAACCCAAGGTCTGCTTGCTGAACTTGGGCAAAGCCGGCAACGAGCAATTTGCCTGGAGTCTGCGGACCATACAAGATCAAGCTCATTCGGATGCATTTTTCTATGGAAAAATGTTCCAAAGTGTTCTCCTCCAGCAAGTGTGCGAATTGAAGTGCATGTCTGTGTTCATCACCCCTGTGTTTATGAACAAGTGTGTGTTGTCACTGAAATTGCAGCTCAAGAGTACCAGAAAGGAGTTTACTTAGTGGGTATATGAGTGGAGGGATAGCTGTGGTCTTGGTTACTGGAAAGGGCTATTCCCCACTCTTGTCTCTTACCTCCCTTCTTCCCCTCCTCCACACCTCTGGCCCTAGACTTGCTCCTTCAGGTTAATTTCCTTGGCTGCAGCTGTGACTCTGTCCTCCTCCCTGCTCCCCTTGCTCTCTGCCTCCTTTCCTAACTCCTCCATCACACACACACACACACACACACACACACACACACACACACACACGCTTGAGTTATGTGCCTCCTGTTCTAATGAGATAAACAACATAACTCTCACGGGACTCTGCTCGTCCCTCTATAAGTGGAACTCCAGGGCTGAATGTGTTTGGTCCTATAAAGGCACCCTGGTGCCTGTCAGCCTGGGGAGGCGTGCAAGGAAGGGGGGTAGGAGCCCCAAGAGAGTTCTTGAGGCCATTTGCTTGTTGAGTCAAAGCAGACATTAAAGGGAGGCCTGTTTCCATTCTTGTGGCTGAAGGAGCAAAGAGTCGCATGGACATGAAGTAGGGGGCCGAGGGGGGGGCGGGCGCGGCGAGGGCTGTCATGCCACATGGGCATAGAGTTCAGACTCATCTAAGTCAGCTAAGTCACGATAATTAGTAACTGACATTTGTACAAGGCTTCATGGTTATAAAGGTTTCTTCTTGAATATAAACTAATCCCCAGGACAATCCCTGAAAGGAAGGTATTATTAACACTCTTATCTGCACAGTTAGGAGACAGGCTCAGAAAGGTGTCGTGATATTTCTAAGGTGACAGGAAATGTTGGTAAGAGGATACATGTACTTTGCCTCTGCACTGTAGACCTTCTCCAACCCATCAGAGAAAGTTAAGGAATAAAACAAAACCATACCCCATGTCTAGACATTCAAATCTCTTGATAAAATTGACCTGAGGGTGGGTCAGACAGCAGCAGAGGAGCTGGAGGCTGCCTTGGTGCCTCGGACCAACAAGCACAGTAACCACAATCTCAGGGAGGAGGAAGGATCTGCTGGAGAGGATGGTTTTGAGCTCTTGTGATTTAGGCCATTTGAGAGTACTGGTCTGACCCAGGTACCTCTTTCTTACCAATTTTTGGTCAGGTTAGCGATACCTTGAAGCAATCAATGGTGCAAAAAGGAGCATAGGACACAGAGCCTGCCTTCCTGGGTAGGTGGGCACATTCTGGGTCACTTCTGAGGTCACCTTTCTCCTGGGTGATGAGGCTCTGGGGATGGGCAGTGGTCCTTCACTTTCTGGTTCAGTTGTGGTTGAATTTATTTGAGAAGTATTTCTTGATGTTCTTGCTGGGTGTTGAATTAAACCTTGGGGATTCTAGAGATGGATATGGTTCCTGCTATCCTGGATCTTGTAAAACTAATAGGGAAGACAGTCCAGTAGGCAGACACTTAATGATAACACCTTGGGGAAGCACAGGGAACCTTGGGAACCTATAGGGAAAGCCATTAAACTGGTCTTGTGCAGCAGAGAGAATATCTAGGCTGCAACTAAATGATGCTTAGACATCCATGGTTCTTGGGCAGACATTGAACCAACCGTAACGTTCTTAAAAGAGTAATTGCCAATCCTCCCCCTCACTCACATCCCACCCTGCCCCATATAGACCTGGTACATTGCTGTTACTAAGTTCTGTAGGTGATTTTGGTTTCAGCCTAGATTAGGAATCACTAACTCAGGATGAGTTGGGGTTTTTGGGATTGGTTCTGGAAAGTAATGGGTCAGCCAACCCTTGTACTTGGTCTTCTCTGGCATCCTGGAGAATACCAAGCTCAAAGGTGGCTCATGCTTCTGGAAGCCATCCAGACTCAGTGTGCCCTTCAAAAATTCTAGAGTGGTAATGACATGACTCTGGACTGACCTGCACCAGAAACATTAAACTGTTTCTGGTGATGCCTTCCTTAAAGAGAAGTCAAATTTGGTTTTAATAAATCTGTCACAGGTTTTGTCCTCTGAGTTCAGGATGCTCAGGCCTTCAGGTTCCTTCTCGTTTGCAGAAGCTTATGAAGTTATCAACAAATTCGAATATTAGATTGATTTTTAGACGTGACAAGCCCTTTGCTCACCAGAGATTTTTCTGGAGTCTCTAAGCTCCATCACCCTGAATGATTTCTAAGAATCAGAGAGGGTGGGGTAGTTCAATTTGCTCACAGTCTTGTAAGCTGTGGAGGCAGATATGCGATTAAAAGTGAAATGTAGCTCACAAAGAGATTTTAGGAATTTTAATTCTTTTAAAGCTGGGATAGTTGCCTCTACTTTGGACTCAAACCAATACAAAAGAAGCTTAATAAATAGGAAAAGTTTATGAATGAACATAGTGCAATGAAACTTTTGTAGATTTTCTTTGCAAAAGTTAAAAATGAAGCCAGTCTTCTTTTGAATGTTTGAAGGCCCTCCACATGGAAGACAATGATGGGATGAGGGTCCAGGTATAGATGTTT
Organism: Uropsilus gracilis; assembly: GCA_004024945.1. NCBI lineage: Eukaryota > Metazoa > Chordata > Mammalia > Eulipotyphla > Talpidae > Uropsilus > Uropsilus gracilis. The sequence continues at coordinate 5,859 of PVHY01015012.1, forward strand.
CTTGAACACTCTGGTCCTAGTCTGGAAATTGACTATCTTATGTCAGGCCGCCTGCTCCTGACAGTTGTCACATGTCACGTTTCTCTATAAGATGAACATGTGACTGGAACACATTCGTTCATGCATTCACTTGTCCATTAATTCAGCAAATGTTTAGTTAGATTCTTCTCTGTATTAGATACAGATTTGATTCTGATGAGAAAAAAGTTACTCTAGACTTTTCACTCTAGCAGGATGTTGGCTTGTTGGTTTATTTTGTGATACATCAGATAGTCTTCTTAGCTTCTGATCACCTAACCAGCCTTAAGTTCTCTTTCTCTCCCCTTGGTCTCCACCCCTGGTCTTTCCTTTGTGACTAGGCTGTGGGGTAGCTTGGGAAGGACACAATCCCCCAAGGTCTCTGGCTGCCATTCTTTGCATCTTGTGTGGTGAGTAAAAAGGTTTCTCAGGGGTGCTTGGCCTAATAGGTGATGCTGGTATTGAACTTCAGTGCCAAAGGCCACATAGAGTGGTACGTAAGTCCAGTTGCTGGACTGTTATCTGTTCTTTTTGTAAGGCTCGGGCAGGTGGGTAGGGACATACAGGTATCCTGGCTTTGCAGGTGTGGAGCCTGGCCCATTGGCTTCCATTCTGATGGAGGTTGTTCAGGGCTCTCTCTGGCTTCAGTGTTTAGTCAGCTGCTAATGGGGTAGAGGAAGCTGCTAGGGAGGAGATCTGGCTCCTTGGTCTTGTTTCTTTAAAATGTTTTCCAATCCAGGTGGACTATAGGCAGGTAGACTAGATTCTGTTGCTCTTCCTTGAAGGAAACCTTCCTAACCTGATCCTGGACAGATGGGCAGTTGATGGACAGTAGCTGGAGATCCCCTGTCTTGGAGACACTCCGGTAAGATTGAGTCTGGAGAGGTCCCCCTGATTGCTCCAGATCTGGAGAGCAGAAATGATCTTGGTGATGGTGAGGCCATGGCTTTACTAAGAAAGCATGCTGGAGAGACTGGGCAAGGGGTCCTGGTTTTGATTCTGCCCCTGCTCTTCCATCAACCAACTGTGACTTTGACAGGTCACTTCACTTCTCTTGATTTCAGTTTCTTTTTAATCCAAGAGGGGCATTACAAAGAGTGATCTCTAAGGGTCCTTCCCAGTATAAAGCCTTTAACCTTTACACTGTCTCTATCTACAGGCCTCGCCCCTGGCCAGCTGTACACATACCCTGCTCGCTGCTGGCGTAAGAAGAGGAGATTGCACCCGCCTGAGGACCCAAAGCTGCGGCTGCTGGAAATAAAACCTGGTCAGTCCCTGTGCAGTGTGGTTGGGACCCTAACGGGAGAGGTGGGCAGGACTGGACAGACCCAGGACTAGGCTCTGCTCCTTTATTCGTAGAACTGAGTTTTCCGAAGGAACATGCCCCCCATAGCTCAGAGGTGTGTCTGCTGTCGTGTTTAAATGTGTCCCTGTGTCTATCTGTGCTTCTCTCCTCTGGGTACCCATACCTATCCTTCCTTTTGCCTCCCTTTTGTCTCCCCAGGGAAGTAAAGTAAGCAGCCACAAGTTGGGGACAGATCACCAGGGAGAATTTCTTTCCCAAGAGGGTGAAGGCACAGGGGCTGTATTGATGACACCTTCCTGTGGCCTCAAGTAATGAAACCCTGCCCCAGGCTGTGTGTTTCTAAGGGCAGTACACCGTGTACCTTCTGCCATACACCTAGCATGAAGTTCTTCTACTGAAAAGGCCAGTTGCTGAAAATAGAACCCATCTTGGTTTTCAAAAATGGCAGAGTTTGGGTTCAAACGTAGCCTCTCTGTGAAGTTGATAGCTTTCTGGCCTCACTGAGAAATTGGCTGGGTTCTTGACTTCTGATCTATTGTTACACGGCTGGCTAGTGATCTCTGTGTGACTGGTGGCAAGACTACATGGTTATCCTGGGTCCTTAGCTTCAAGGGAACCTCTGCTTTTGGGGGGGTGCAAGGACTGGGCTGTGACTCTGGTGGCTGTGACACTGCCAAGTGCTGAATGGCCGTGCTTCTCTCCACTGGCACCAAAGCCTGCTGCTGATCTGGGTCACTCCCCGCTTCCATGCTGACCCCGAGATTGCAGTCTCTCGCCAGCATGTCCGTCTAGTTGTTTGCAATGTTTTTATTCACAGTTCCATGACTATTGACTTTAACCCAGATTTCAGTTGTGTAGAAGTTTTATTTATTGGGGTGAAAGGAGACTAGATTTTTTTGGGTGCTCCCATCCAAGGTTTCAGATGGCCTTGCATAATTTACAGGCCTTTGCAAAAACTCCAGGACAACAACAGGTTGTTCCGTCTCTCGAGATGCGGGCCGTAGGAGAGCCGAGTCTCCCAGGTGCTACAGTACTATAGTACAATAGTACAAACCACCAGTGTTGTTTAATATCTTCCAGTTGCCACATTAGAAAGAGAAAAAATACAGATGAAATTCATGTTAATAATAGATTCTGTTTAATCCAGCATATCAAAAAACATTGTCATTTTAACATGTAGTCAATATAAAAATTACAAATGAAATATTTGACTTTATTTTTTTGTATTGTGTTTGAATCCAGTGTAGATTTTATGTGTTAAGCTCATCTCATGGTAGATGAGCCAGATTTCAAGAGCTCAGTTGCCAGGTGGGGCTAGGGGCTAGTGATGCTGCTATTGGTCAAGGTGGTTCTAGAATACACTCCAAGTGTGCTTTTGTCCAGAAGTGCAAGCATCACCAGGGAACTTAGTGGAAATGCAGAATTTTGGGCTTTGCCCCAGCCCTACTGAATCAGGACCTGCATTTTCTCAAAGCTCCTGAATGTATAGTGATGTTTAAGAAACACTAGTCTCAGAGACTTAACAGATGCCTGGACACAAGTGAGCTTGTGGCATGACCCCATTCGTATTTCTTTACTAAACAGAAGTTAGTGTTGATGCGATAGGAACCAGAACCTTCCTCCTTCTCTGCTCCAAACCCAGTGTCCTGACCTCTTGGAAATGGCACAGATGAATAATGGGATAACCCTGCTTAGGTCCCCACTGGGCGCAGTTAATTCTGCTCCAGTGAGAGCTTGGCAGGAGCTGCTGTTGTTAGAGGTGGGTACAGGCTGGGTGGGTGGTGTGGACTTTAAGGGAGGGGATTGCTTAGATGTCACTGCTTGGATGTGTCTCCCTTTTTGAATATGTGCAGCCTCTGGGTGTGTTTCTCCATCTGTAAACCAGGCACAGTGGTGTGGGATGCCTAGCTGGCCTTATAGATTTGTCATGAAGGTCAAAGGAGCCTATGTGCGAGTGTTCTTTCTTACCCTTTTAATTAAAACATTGCATTTGTCTGATTTTTGAGTAGGCAATACAGTGCATGTTTTGACTCTAAGAGATAAAAAGAATATATGGTATAGTGAAAAATAAGACCTAGTCTCCAAAAAGGCAATTAGCGGTGCCTGTTTTTTGAGATTCTTCAAGAGATAGTCTTTGTACACACTGGGAATTACATCTATATGACCTTCCTTTTTCTATAGCACAGCCACCTTGCATTTTGCCCTTTCCATTCAAAAATGTGCCTCAGGTATTGTCTACACTAACATGCAGAGTTTCCTCGTGTCTTTTTAAGTGGCATAGTATTCCATTGTATGAATGTACCACAACCTACTTAGCCAATTTATTTCTACTTTTTGTTTCCAATTTCCCCAATGATGCAATGTGTAGTTTGCATTTATTATAAGGACACTGCACATCTATCTTGTTAGCTTAAAGGATTTTTATTATAAATTTGCACATATTTTAAGTTGTTAGTTCTTATTTCTTTTTAAAGTTATTATCTTAACATTTATATAAAAAGCTTTTACTGAGAACACTTTATATTAGACTAATTGGATTGTCTTTTATAGAATCAAATGCACAGAACTCTGTAAAAACACTGCAGACATCACTAACTCTGATTCCTTATTTTATTAAGGCCCAGATAGGTTAGAAGATTTGCTTAAAATCACACATTGATTCTTATAGGAACCACAGAGAATTCAGGTTGTTTCATTTCCTCTGATGCCATTTCTGTTTTCTCATGCTGCTCTTAGTTTTATTCACTTAAAGAAACTTGAGTAAGACCTTTTTCCTTAGAATTTTATCTTATGATTATATAAAATGAATAATATTATTAAAATGTATCCAAGAGATCTGAATCCCTTTAATCACAAATGTTAAGACATAAAAATCAAATTGCTTAAACCCCCCAAAAGGGGGACTGGGGAACTGGGTATGTGATTTTTTTTTTTTGGGAGACTAGGTCTAGCTATGTTGCCTGGGGTAGTCCCAATCCCATGAACTCAAGCAGTCCCTGACCTCTTGCCTCTCAGCGCTTGGATTACAGGCACGCGGATTACCCGGCTGGGTATATGATTTGGTACATGTAACAGTAAGTTCCATAGTTCATTTGGCTTCAGGAATAGCTGCATCCAGGGGCTCAAACTTGTAATGAGGACTCTATCATCTTTCTACGGTTAACACTCCCTTCTCCTCATGGGCAGGTGTGTTGGTCACCAGCCCCTCCAGATTCAGTACTCACCACACCCAGCAGAAAGACTGTCATGTTCAATAGCTGTGGTAGAGAAGTCTTGGGAAGGATTGATTGGCTGGGTTTATGTCCATCTCACTGATCACTGCCACCAAGGCATGGGGCTCTGTGATTGAATCATCATCCTTGTCTTCATAGTCAATGTCTGAATAGCACACTGTAGTTTACAAAGTCCTTTTTAAGCATACTCATTGATCTCACTTTCCTGGGTCCTTGTCATAGCTCTGGGAGGTAGAAAAGGGAGGAAAGGGTGAAAGTGTTATAAACTCATTTTATAGTTTGGGGATATCAGGCTGTGGACCAGCTGGGAAGAGTTTACTCTGCAGCTCACGTATCTGAGAACTGACAGTGTTGACGGGACAGAGGAAAAAGCTACTTTACAAGTGTCTGGTCCTTCTGTCTGCAGATATTTACTTTGGACACACAAACCTCCCGGTGACTGAATGTGGAGCAACTGGGGTCACAGCTGGCTTTGGTGTTGCCCCGTCCTTGGGCCTGCTGTGATGTGGAGGGAGGGAAAAGGCAAAACCTCAGGGTGGATGTAGGCTGTGGCCAGGTGCCCACTATCACATGGTGTCTGTACCTGTGAGCATTTGAAAGGGTTGCTTGGTGTCTGACCTTCTGCTGGGGCAGACGTAGAACTCGCTGCTCCAGATCTCCAGTTGATAAACGCTTAGTCCCTGAGATACCTTGTATCCCATGGAAGCAAGAGTGTCTTGGAAGGAAGAGAGTCAGCTGGGGTGAGGATGGGCCCTCAGAGGCATAGCCATTTCCCAAGGTGGTAAGGACCCCTGCTAAGATGGGCTTTCCAAGACAGATAGCACCCCAGCGATGAGAATTGGTAACAGCCAGAATGACTTCCACAGGCAGCGTGCCTTCTTAGGTGCCTAGTTTCCCCTGTGTGAATCGTCACACCTACTGAAAACTGAATCAGAAACAAAAATCCTCAAACTTGGGCCAAATGCTTGTCGGTTCTATATCCTCTTCTGGTTCTATACCACTGGGGCTGAACTTGGCTCTCAGAAAATTCCACCACACCACCTGTGAAGAGAGATGCTGAGGAGTGCGAGTGGAGGTGAGGAGGCTTGGTCTGGAAGCAGTCAGAGGAAGCAGGTGACCAAAGAAACATACCACTCTCTTCCTGAAGGTAACGCAGTTTGGCATTTGGATTTTTCACACAGCTCAGATGTCAGATAAGGGCCTTCATCCGGGGCCTCCAGTAGCCCATTCCACCTCCTTGTGCAGAAGGCATCCACTCTGGTTAGATGTTACAGAATGCTGTCCCTTCTTTTGAGTTAGCAGAGCACAACCTGCATCTTGCCCCATTCCTAGCATGGTGGAGGTCTCTGTGTAGCCACGACCTGCCCACCTCTCTTTCTCATCATCTCCAACATGCTCAGTTTCCAGGAGCGAGCACCTTTTCCCTCTTTTGGGATATGTTGTCCCTAAGCACAGGGCTGGCTTGGGCAGTATTTTAAATTCATTCATTCATTCGTTCGTTCGTTCATTCATTCACTCATTCACTCACTCGCTCATTTTTGTTATAATTATTCCATTCTATTTATTTATCTTAAAATTTTTGATTTGATTTGTATACCATGAAGTTCTCCCGCCACCATGCCACCCATGAACCATCATCCTGATCCTTTGTGCTCCTTCCCCCCTCCTCTGATGCCCCCCTCCCTTGCTGTATGCTTTAGTTCTGTTATCAGTTTGTTAGTTTTATTTTTCTTTTTCTTGTGGGACAGTATTTTTTAATGATTTCTTTTGGTTTTATTCTGTTTGATTTTTGTTTGAAAAAAGCTAGGTGTTTTGGTTGATGCTTTGGAGTGTGACTCATGTTGGTCCCTAGCCAAGGTTCCTTGAGAACTTGTTGCAAATTCCTGGTGGGTGGGGGTGGTTGCTGGAGACTGTACCCTCACATAGTAGAAGAGCTGAAATCAGTGGAGAGTGGACTGGGGATCTGCTCTCCCTCCCATACTGCAGTGGGAAAGGGTGGACCTTCTTGGAGGTCAGCGATGTAGGGTCTATCAGTATTTAACAAGTATGTGCCCTTTGACCTAGAAATTCCACTGCTAGGGATTTACCTACGAAGAATTATATATTCACAATGTGTAAGTTTGTCCTTTATGGTATTGTTCAAATAAAGAGTGGAAACCTTCAGAAGGTCCATTGATAGGGGAGTAGTTATTAGTTAGTACATAGTATGTACGTAAAATGGAATAATATTTTGTCTTTTCAACAATGAATAGAAAAACTGCAAAGATATCTAAGCTATATTAAATGGGAAAAATGCAAATTGCACTACATTATGCATCATCCTGAGCAAATCTTGCTGAAAATTTGATAATCAACTTGTTCACCCTGGGTTGATTTCCTTTAAATTTATGAAACCTGGAAACTGCGTTTATGCTGAAAGAAAACCAATAAATAGATGAACTAACTCTTGACAACCCTCCACTACCCAGCTCTATGAGGGCCTTTTCCCAAACTCTCAGCCCCCTTACTGCCACTACCCCCTCATCTGCTCTGGGTGGAGGCTCCTGGGCTTTCTTGAAGTCCCAGGAATGTACTTCTATTTAGGACTTTGGGGCCTCCCTGGGGCTTTGCCATCAACACCCTCTTCTGCTCATGGGAGAGGAGCCCTCTGAATTGTGAGAGACAGGGGCACTGGCTTGGAGCAGAATTGTCTCAAGGCCCAAGTTTCCTTCCACGTCTGATCCTTCCATGATAATGAGGAGATGCCACAGGCAATTCATCATGTTGACACCCAGCTCATCCCTCCCATTCTCCTTTGTGTCCCAGCCAGTATGAGCAGGGTGAAATGTGGGTTAGAGCTGTCCTTGACCCCAGGTCTGCAGAGCAGACAGCTCTGATGGGAAAACAGGTTAGAGCAAGTGTGTATGTGTGTAGATTCAAGAACCTGAGGGACCTGGGAGAAGGTTCGAGGACAGGACTGCAGAACCAGCCTTTTCTGCTTCAGCAGCCCAAAGCACAGAGCTCATCTGGCCTCAGTAGACATCATGAAGAGGTGTGTGGAGCCCTGGATTATGACTGCGGTTAAGTCCTTTGTTCCAGGGCTAAAATAGACACTGATGGAGTAGTCCCCAGCCCTGCCGTCCTCACCCCGTCTCCTGCACTGTGAATATGCCTTTCTGCCTATGTTTCATTACTAGTTGCTGAAAATAAAAATGTGTCTGTGTGGGGGTGTGACAGGCTGGGCGCTAGGGAGAGCTCTTAGGAGTTGGAAAGCATTCGCAATGTCCCTGGGCCTGTGTGTTTCTCACGCTAACATCACCCCTCCAATCAGTCTTGAATAAACATCTCGTAACCTCCTATTGCCTGGGCGTCTGAAGGACAACACAAGCAACATAATTTCTCCCCACTGACTGACAATGGTTTTCAGTGTTCTCTGCAGCTCGCACTTGGCTGAAGCGGTGAATGCAAGGTGTTTCATGGCGCTGCCACCACCGCTCAAGGAACGCGAAGACTTGACAGGAGCCCTGTGTCAGAGGGGCCCCCTCAGGCCATGATGGGCTCTGTCCTTGCAGTGGGGGATCCTGGCAGCCAGAGAGAAAGGTGGATAGTAAACATCTACCAGAAGGCCCCAGGCAGGGCAGATGTTGGGCAAAAGTCAGTGGATTAGAAGAGACAGTGAACTCCCCATCTCTCATCTTTTTTTTGAATTAAACCAAAGGAAGAGGCAGGGGATAAACTTGTCCTTGTGTCCCTCTGGTTCAAATGCTCAGAAAGTTTGTTTAGATCAATTTACCATCTTCTATCCCCAGACCTTTTGGTCTCTGTGGTCTAGTGCAGATTTTGTCTTTGTTTTAGGGGTTGGGAAATGGTGGCATTGAATTAGGAAGTTAATTTCCCAGGGGCCGCAGGTGGTAAAGCCAAGGGAAGCATCCTAAGGGGAAGCCTGTTGGAACTGGCGCCATGTTCCTCCAGGATCCAACACACACATTCATCTTGGTGTCTCAGGCCAGAAGTGCTTTTTCAACAGATGCTCATGCTGCTCCGCATGTACCTGAGGCCTTATAAATCTCTCCTGCTCTGGGACACCTGGGCGCAGTGGCTCCTTGCCACCCTGCCAGATTCCAAGGGTGTCAGGAGGGACGATAGCCAGGAACAGGGTTCTGGTTTTTCCTCTTGGTTGTCATTTTGGCAATCACTCAGTGACTGGGGATGAATGACCAGGATAATCACCCCCACCCCATCCCCACCACCCAGCGTGGTAGGGATCATGAATAGTAGTAGGGCAGGAGCCCTAAATTTAGGAGATGGTAGCCTTGGGTGTCCCTAAGGAGGGGGGTGCCATGCCTGGCCAATAAGCAAGTCTTGGGAACCCTCAGAGGAGTGTCCCCCAAAGTGGTGGTTCAGGTAGACTGATCTGAGTCCCGCCTACGCGGCCAGGGGCCAAGAGGCCGACGTTACCCACCGAAGGTGCTGTCCCTGCTGGACTGAACTGCCAGAACTCTCCAGATGGGAGCAGGCTGCGGCCAACTTCCCAGCTTTTGAAAATCCTGCATCTTAATTAGTTCCCTACTGCTTTTGTACATGGCCCACATTTTAATAGTCTCCAGGCTTCTTCCACCATTTGCTCTCTGATGTTCGGTGTGATTTCTCTTCTCCTCAAGACAGTCCCCTGACTCCTCCAGCACCCTCCCAGCCTGGGAACAACTTAAGGAACGCTGATGTGCCAAGCATGTAGCCTGAGATTGATGAGCCTGTCAGCTGGCGCTCTCTGCCCCCCCGCCCTCCCCCTCTCCCGTGTGTTCCTTGTAGGGATGAGCTGGGTGGGGGTGGATGGGGGAGGCGAAGGAAGGGACCCGAGGTGCCCCAGCCAGGTGTGAGCCAATGGACAACGTGACCTTCTCTTGGGCTGCAGAGGAGTCTGGCTGTGTCCTTCCAAGGGGGAAGGACGCTCCGCTCCCACCCCCATCTGTCAGTGCTTATCTGTCTGCACAGGGGGTTGCCTGAGCTTGGTACAGCTGGGAGAATGGATGCCTTCAAGTGCATCAGGGGGAAATGACCAGTCATTTATCTCTTTCCCGCAGTGTCAGAGCCTGCAGCCATCCATCCTGGAGCCTGCAAGAGCAGCGTCTCCAGCCTGGTTGGCCTGGTGAGTTGGAGAGCTGTGAAGAGCTGGCAGGCCTCTCAGGACCCACTGTTGGCCTTGGCAATTTTTGTTCCTGTTGCCTTCCTGGCAGTCTGGGGAGAGGTCTGAAGGTCCTGCTTGGTTCTGTGGGCCAGGGGACTTGGGCTGGCAGAGGAAGTGGGTGGCAGTGGGAGTTGATGGGGCCATGGATACCTGGTTGTGGTTGCCATGGTCATGTTTTGCAGGAGGAACTGGCAGAGCCACATTTAGGGTGAGGGAGCGAGGACTGAGGCATTACACCATGGCCTGCCCACTTGTCTTGCTCTCCAGGTGAACTTTTAGAGGGAGTTGCTCTTTACCTCTATCCCCAGTACCCCAGCATCCCTAGCATGGCTTGGGATGTAGTACATGAACAGTAACACTTTATTAAAAGGACGAAGGAAAGAAAAGTGCCCCATGTTTGATCTTAGGCTTGGAGAACATGGCCCCATTTCATAGACTAGGGGTACAGAACCAGAGGAGATGCCTCCAGCTTGGCCTATAGGGATCTAGCTGGCATTACCATCTTGTCTTTCTTTGGTTTTAGGCCTGGGCAGGGGGGTCTTCATTGTGCTGAGCAGTCATGCTCAATAGGAGCAAAGGTGACAGAAGGGAATCCCAAGATGGGTTCCAGTGTAGACCCCTGGACCCCCTGGTGGTATGATCTGGGCCCTTACCTAAAAAGCCCAGCCTCACTTCACCTGGGACATGGAAAACATGGCAGCTTTTGCTCACCTTATGGGTTGTTCAGAGGTTTCCTGGGATAGTGGAGATGGAAGGCTTGGTGAGGGTGATTGCCACCTCTTGCTGCCCTGCTAGGTGGGCTGGGGGCCTCAACTCCAGGGATATGCTCACTGCAGGCAGCTCACTGCAGGCAGCTCACTGCCTGGCTGGAAGAGCGTGTACTGTTTGGCTCAGAATGGGGACATCTTCTGCCTTAGAAGTTTTTAAAAATCCCACATGTAGCATCTTCTACACGGAGGAGACCTGGCATCTGACTGTGGGTTCCAATGTCACCAGAAGAGCACTGGACATACTTACTTCTTGTGTCCCAGGACTTGGGCTCTCCTGTTCCAATACCCAGGCACAGAGATAGTCTTGGAAGGCTTCCTTCCTATTTCTTTTTCTTTCTTTTTTTTTTTTTTGAGACTAGGTCTTGCTATTTTTGCCTGTGGAACTGCAGGCTCACGTTGATCGGGGGGCCATGGACTCAAGCAATCCCCAGCCTCAGCTTCCCAGGTAGCTGGGATTACAGGCGCATGCCATCATGCCCAGCTCTATTTTTTTGGAACTAGGTCTCACTAAGTTGCCCAAGCGGGACTCGAACCGCGATCCCTAGCCCCAACCGCGGTTTCCTAGGCTGCCACTTACAGGCATACGCCACCATGCCCGGCCTCTTTCCTTCCTATTTCTGTGGGCACTTGATAGCCCATGGCTTCCTGGACCAGGCCCAGGCTGGGTCTCTTCTCTTTCCCTGGCTTGGGCTGGTCACCTTCTTGAGGAGCAGCTCTTCCTCTAGGTCTGCCTCTTAGCACTGGGCACCCAGGTGCCTCTCACCTTGCCTGGTTCAGCATGCGGGCTTGCCCCTGTCAGGAAGTCCTCTCCCCCTAGTAGGACCATCTCTAAGGTGTACTTGGGAGCAGCACACAAGCCCCATTAGAACAGGTGTCCGTGTCATGCATGGTTCTTTCTGAAGCTCCAGGCTCCTTGGTGGTTCCATCAGGCTGCAGTGACTAATTGGTCTCCCTCCTCCTGCCCTCACCCTGCTTCTGTAATTTTCAGAGGACCCTGTTCAAGTGTAGCATCACCTTGTGCTCAAGCCCTCTAGCAGCTCCCCTTTGCAGAAGCCACATTCTTACAGTGGCCTCTGAGCCCTGCTCCCCACCCTGGCCTTGCCCCTGTCTGCACCATCTCCCTCTATTCTACCAGGCTCCAGGCAGAAGTGTCCGCTGCTGGGCCTTTGCACCAAGGAGAGCTTTGCCTCAGACTCGCCCCCTCTCTGGTCCTTCAGGTTTGTGCTTTCCTGGCCACATTAAAAGTGTACCCCCCGCCCCCATACCTCAGCTTCCTTTCCCCAGCTCTGTTTTTCTCCAAAGCACTGATTACCATCTGTCATGCTCCAGGTCTCCCTTGTTTACTTTATGTATTGTTTCTCCCCCACTGGAATATGACTTCTCTAAGGGCAGGAATTTCTGTCGTTTTGTTCAGAGCTGTGTTTCCTGCACCTAGAACAGAGTCTGGTGCATAGTTAGTGCTCAGTCGTCATTTGTCAAATGAATGAATCAGACAGGACCCCTTCCACTCTGGTTCTGGTGACTTTCAGATCTGCAGGGCCTGGCTGCCCTGGGACTCTGCACTCCAGCTTGGGGAGCTGACTCATCCCCAACCTCCTCGTGGTGCTAGTCTTGGCTTCCTCACTTCCATCCTGCCTGGGTCGGGCAGGGTGGGGGAGTGGTTCCTTACTGCTTCTGATGGTCTAGCAGTGGCAAGAGGTGAGGAGTTTTTGCCCAGAAGTTCAAGGAAATGGAGACTTGTGGGGGGTGAAAAAAGGGGACTGAGTACACTGAGTGTCCCCCTCACGCAGGCATGGATTGTCTGTATTTGTGATCGTGTTTGGTCCCATAATGCCAGGAAGTTAGTTTTGTGCTCCCAGTCTTCCAGATAAGAGAGCAACACCAGTGTGTGGTTCAGTACTACAATTTCATCCCAAACCAGCCTCTGGCACTTCCCACTTACCTGTGTGCCCGGCACGGTTTCACCCTCAGTCCATTCCCATCACCCTTTTGGTCTTCACCAAGCTGCCTAACAGCATGATTTGCTGTCCTTGCCAGTCCGAAGATAGGCTCCTTTTGACAGTGTGGGCATTTTTCTGGGTCACGGATGGGGGTGCTTCTCTGAGGTCCCAAATGGTTGCTGCTACTTACACGGACCCATTCTTGCATGTCAGCTTAGGGGTGCATGACTGGGCACAGTGCAGAGTGGGAACCAGAGGCCAGACAAAGGGATGATCAGTCCTTCTCTTGTTTGGCTATCCCGGGATTCTAAAACCTGCAGGAACAGTGACCTGTGGGGTGCAGTCTGGGCGAAGAGTCCTCAGTAGAAACCTTCCTTTATTTTCAGCTTTATGAATCACAAAAACAGGAAGTGAAATGCTGCCCAGAAAGTTGTACCCCTGATGAAGGGAAGATGGATTCTTGGGCCTACCACCATCTCACAAAATCAGGACACTGGTCTCCCCCAATCTCTTCCCCTGTCAGGTTAGGGAGAACAATGCCCTTCCTTTTCCCTTCCCACGAGTCTGGGAGCCTGAAGGGAATAAATGAAATGATGATTCTTGAACTCCTTGCCTCATGGTGTAAGTTGTATAAATCCAAGAAGATATGATGAGCTTGACTCTTCAAAATAATAAGCATCCAGAAGAGAAAACGCACATGTGTATGTCTAAAGGAAAACTAGAGGCAGGTTACAAAACTCCAAGCCCTCACCGTACAGCAGGAGAATTGTCTGCCATTGTCTGCGAGATTTCTCCCTCCCTTTCGCACCATAACTCTATCTGCAGGCCCCTGAGTCAGAGAGAGCCCATGATGGATGGACGGGTGGATGTGCCTTGTCGGGTGTTTCACCGCGATTTCCCTGGGGGCAGTCTGTCTGTTGGCAGAGCACAGCCTCCCGAAAGATGGTATCTTTCGCAAACTCGACAGCTAACAGACAGCTCCTCTCTTTGTATATTTCCCTAAAGAAGAACTGTCTTAATCTGTTTTTATATGGCATATTTTATTATAATCCATGTATGACTTGCAGGTTCCTGGTCTTCCGTCCTGAGCCAAAAAATACACAGGCAGTCAGACTCCATGAGCCTGTGACATCCAGGCGTTTGCATTTTTAAATGACCTGGGATTTAATTACTCACTGTGCTCCCATGTTGCACTTTGGGGCTCATCTCGCCTGCATCCTGTTAATGAGCTCAGTGGCTCCTACAACCCAGTGGAAGCTTTGCTTTCGGTGTGTTGGGTGGCAGGCGAGGGGCACCTGTGTCAAAAGTCTATGGCTTTGATCTGCACCTGAGAGGCTGATTGTGCCCTGTCCATAACCCTGGAGAGAAATCCTTGGTCCTCACTGGCAATTTTTTTTCCTTTTGCTTTGTTTTTATTTGTGCTTTTTTTTTTTTTTTAAGACTTTCTATGCTTCAATCCTTGTTTGTCTAAGAGGTTTTTTCTTATTTGGAAACCGATTTGCTTTGGTTTGCACAGAAGCTGTCTCTGGTGTGATGGATCGTGCTGGAAGTCACCCAAGGAGTATCTCTGTTCCCAATTAGAAGTGGAGGCAGAGCTGCTTGCGGGGGCCCAGGGAGGCGGCTGGCTTGGGTGACAGCTGCTGCTGCTCTGCAAAGAGTAACGATCCGTGGGTTTATATCCATGTGTATAAAATCAGGCTAATTTAAAGATGAATTATGTGTGTGTTTTGGACCATTTTCTTTTAATGTTAAATGTTTGATGGCACTTGTCAGGTTGTGTGATCCCCAAATTTGTGTGAGGTTCAAAGTGAGTCTGCTTTTAAAGACTCACTAAATCCTCTATCTAGAGGAGATGTATTAGAATAAAACTGAATCAATGAAATCCCTAAGGGCTGAAGAAGGAGCGTGTCTAGGACAGGGATTGTGCAAGAGCTTTGGACTGGTTACCTATTTCCCCCCCTTCCCTCAGGACTTCCTGTGGCCAGGAGTCAGTGGATGTCCCTTGTGCTGGGAAGTTGGGAGGGAGCTCTGTGAACCGTTCACCCTGACCTTGCTAACCTTACCTAAGCTGCTTGGAAACCAGGGTTTGCTAGTGGTCAGCTGGAACACGACCCTGGGAGGGCACTTGGCCAGCTGTCAAGCAAATGACATTAAGAACTATATTTAATGTCCTTCCCTTTTCTATGACAAGATCTTGGTAGATGTTACTTTTATGCTGTAAACCTATACTGTCCAATGCCATAGCTTCTGGCTACTGTATGCGACTATGGCTACTGGTGTGACTATGGAAAGCTTGAAAAGCAGCTACTCTGGGCTGACATGGACTAGAAGTATAAAATCCACACTAGGCTTTCTTTTTAAGACAGTGTGAATGAAAGGAGTGACACCTCACATTGTTGAAACATTATCTGATTATATGTTGAAATGATAATGCTTTGGAATGCTTGGGTTGGATACAATTTATTATTAAAGTTAAACATACCTGTTGCTCTTTACTTAAAAAAATGAATGTTTAGAAAGTTTAAAATTCTATCCGTGACTTGCATTATATTTCTTTTGGACAATGCTGTTGTACCATTAAAATTAAAATTGTTATGCTCTTTGTATATGATCTAATTTTGAATAATGCTTTGCTTCTTTTTCTTCCTTTTCTATTTTTTTTTTGGCTCTGTTTCTCATTGCTTTTCACACTAGTATTTTTGTGGAACTTTTGTGGAACTAGTATTTTGTGTACAAAATATCTTGTACAATTCTTATAGCATCCCTGTGAAACAGATAGACTCTGTGATCATCTCCATTTAACAGATCAGGAAAGCAGAGACTTAGAATGGATTAAGTTGCTAATCTCTGGCCCCTTAACTAATCATGGCAAGGCAAGGGTTTGTCTCCAGGACTGTCTAAAAGCAGGACTTAAATGAGTCAGTAAGTATTTTGGTAATTAGGCAAAAATGATGCCACTGAATTTCACTGTGACCCTGGGAAAGTCTCTACATCTTTCTGTGCTCTGCTTTCCTCATGAAGAGATTTCAGCTCTATGGAGGTCTCTTCTAGTTCCTAGCATACAGCATTTCACTGTTGTATTTTTAGTTCTATTTTCCCTATTGAGCCTCAGTTATACCCACCTGGTTAACTGGAGGGCCAGGAGAGTAGATGGGTAGAGTAGATTGAATGATGGGAAAGCTGGGTGGGGGAGAAATGAAACAGGAGAGGAAGAAATGAGAAAAGAAAAGGAAGAGGAGGATGAGGAAGTTCACAATGGATTACAAGTTCTCTGTGAGGCCCATATTGTTTTGGAGGGGTGAGCAATTTAAGAGGATATTCATATAAAGCCCAGAACTGTGAGTCATCATTTGACTGCTGTGTGGCTTACCATGAAGTTACTTAACTCCTCTGAGCCTCAGGCAACTCATTTATAAGCTAAAATAATTAAAGCAACAGCTGATCTCTAAGTCCTTATTCAGCTTAGAAATGCTCTGCAATTCTGGAAATATTATTTAGTGTCGAGAAAACTAAAGGGGATACTAAGAGATGAACTTCAAATACACACACACAGTAAGTCTGAGGGATGATGACCAGCTGTTTCATTGACTGAGGACAGGACATAAGACAACAGACCTTGCGCTAAGTCAGACATTTGGAAGCCTTTTCTGACTTGGGAGCAAGAGTAATCTGTCATCGGAGTGGGCTCCGGAATTGCCTTCTCTGAACTCATGGAGGCAGATGGTTGACTATTTTTCTGGCACTCAAAGGTAACTTCACACAGCCTACCCTGACCCTCTGATCTAAGTAGACTCTCCTTTTCTTCCTTCCTATTGCTTTTTCCCAGAGTACTTATGACAATTTGTAACCACATGCTCGTTTTGTATGTAGTGTTTCATGTCTGTCTTTTTAGATTGTAACCCACCCAAAGCTAAAGACTGGGACTGTTTAGAGTCAGGCTTGATGGCCTTCAAGGTCTTGCTGGAGTGTCTTTGACTCACTGTGAACCCGTTGGGAGCACAGTGACTGTTAATGTGCTCGTCAATGTTCATTGAAACAGTAGCTGGGTGGATGAGTTTCAGAGGTGGCTGACTTGGTGGCAGGGCTTCGTGATGAGGTGTATCCTTGGCTTGCCTCTTTTTGGTTAAAAAATTCCCAAACACCTTGTCTCTGAAGTTCCTGTACTCAAGGGATTTTGGGGGGGGCCTGTCACTTGGATATATGTTTCTTGAGTGTTAATAGTGAATGTCCTTTGCTTGTGGATTGGGTAGCTTGATTTTGTGACTGCTGGGTGATTCCACTGTAATCAGATTAAAGCCAGGGGAGTATGGCTTGATAGTATCATTTTTTCCCATTTCCTGGAGCTGGGGGGGCTGAACCTACTTCCTGTATTCCTGTTCTGCCCGGAGGAGAGAGCACAGCCTGTTTGATTTTGACCCAGGTGCTTGGTCCTCATTTCCCCTTCAGGGTCACCCTTCTTGTCCCTGTCTCTCTCACTTTAGGTGACCTAACTTTCTGGTCTTGTTTTCCAGAAGTGGAACTGCCCTTGAAGAAGGATGGATTCACCTCAGAAAGCACCACCCTTGAAGCCTTGCTCCGAGGGGAGGGGGTGGAGAAGAAGGTGGATGCCAGAGAGGAGGAGAGCATCCAGGAAATACAGGTATTTCTGTGCCCACTGTGGGGAGACCACCATTCCCACTGTGCTTCCAGAACCCTGCACTAGCTCCTGTGCTCTCTCAAGGGCTAAGGCTGCCTCTCAGACTGCTTGGTGGTGGCACTGTGATCTGGAAGCTTGAAAGTCCCTTTCTGATTTAACGTAACCCCTAGAAGAAGCCACTGTTCCCCTCACATCAATTCTTCTCCCATCATCTCCCTTTTTATTCACTCAAAATGTGATTTTTTACATCACTCCCTTTGTTGTACCCTGGAGGGCACCATGATAAGCAGGACAGACTGAGCCTTCACTCTGTGGAACAAACAGTTCAGGGTACAGGCTTGCAGCTTCAGGGTTGTTTGCCCCAGCTCATCCTGAGCAAATCCCTGCCTTACCCCTGCCTACGCCCACACATCCCTTCCTTGGCTTTGGTTGACCAGGCATCTCAGTTTTTTTTAAAACACCCCCTACCCTTCCTTCAAGGCCAGCTTGGAAATTCCTGTCCAGGCAGAGTTGGCCTTTCCCCCCCTATAGGTAAAGTTCTTATCATCTTACCACCGGCATTATAATGGGGTGCTCTGCCCATTTCTTAATCTATCCATCTTGAATTCCCTTAGCTGGATGCAATGGTTGGCATAGAATATTATAATACTATTAATTAATATAGATACTAAACAGTAGCATTAATAATTCAACAGAATTAAATTATTTAAATTAAATTACACTATATTTTATTCAAATTTTATATATTTTCCCCACCCCCCTCAAATTGTATATTTTGTTATATGTATTACATTATACTTTTATCAGTTTTATTTCCCATTTGGTATTTATATATTAATTTATTAATATGGTCACTACATTAATAAAAGTTAAATTCTTAAGAGTTCCATCAAGGCAGGAACCTTGCTGTTTTGTTGAGTGTTGTATCCTTGAAGTCTTGCATATACCCAGTAGAGTCGGGTCTCAGACTCTGGGAAAATTCATAAATCTGGCAAATCTTGGGCAAATCCGACCACCCTCATCAAGATACTCAGTATTTGTCGAACACGCAGCGGAATCACCTTCCACCCATGTCTTCTTCCCCCTGCAGCAACCTTCAGTTTATTGGGACTCCTGTTGACTATTCCCCTTCACTCCCCGCATGTGCCCTGGTCTCAGTCACACCTGCCTTATGTCTGAATGTCCTGTCTGTTGCTTTCTCTGTGGTCCCCTGCTAATGGTGATGAAAGAACCCTTTAGTCGAAGTCAGGTCTTGTCCTTTCTGTGCCCCTGTTCTGCCAGGATACAAGGCAAGGCCCTACTACATCTCTGATTCACCTCTTCCCTCTTTTCCTGGCTCTACTCCAGTGTGACTTCTTTGTTTTACTCTGAGAACACACCAGGCACACTCCTGTCTGGGGCTCTGCCTCTGTGTCTTCTTCTGTAAGGTCCTCTCCTAGGCCCTCATCTTCTCTTTGTTCTTGCTTTTCTCTCTTCTGCATGATGCTCCCCTGAGAGCCCCATGAGCAATCAGGTCCTGTGTCTTCCACCCAGGCATTCCTGGTCCTGTAACTCTGCTCTCTTTTTCCTTTCCTTTTCCCCATTGCTCTTATCACCATCTAACATTCTCTGTAGTAAAATGGCTCATTATATTATTGTTCATCTAATTGTCTTTGTTGCTCACTCATATATCTCAAGCACCCTGTGTAATATAACATACTGCAGCCTATTTCTGTATATATCTCAAGCACCCAAACAGTACCTGACACATAGTAGTAAATACAATTGAATGACTGCAGATGTGAACAGACTCCCTGCCTCTGTCCTTTCCCTTTCCACATGTCCTACCTACTTTGCTATCTGGCTTCTCATCCACAAACAAAGATCTGCCTACATCATGCCCTTGTTTTTTTTTTTTTTTTTTTGAGACTAGGTCTCACTATTTTTGCCTGTGGAACTGCAGGCTCTCGTTGTCCGGGGTACCACAGACTCAAACAATCCCCAG
Organism: Uropsilus gracilis; assembly: GCA_004024945.1. Taxonomy (NCBI): domain Eukaryota; kingdom Metazoa; phylum Chordata; class Mammalia; order Eulipotyphla; family Talpidae; genus Uropsilus; species Uropsilus gracilis. The sequence goes on from PVHY01015012.1 coordinate 24,910, forward strand.
CCTCAGCTTCCCAGGTAGCTGGGATGACAGGCGCGTGCCACCACGCCCAGCTATTTTTTTGGAACTAGGTCTTGCTACAGGCCCCAGGCAGGACTCAAACTGTGATCTCTAGCCCCGGCCGCTTCATAGGCTGAAGCTTACAGGCACGAGCCACTGTGCCCGGCCTACATGCCCTTGTTTTACAAATTTAGCTACAACACTTTGTTTCATACTAAGTAAATCCCAAAATACAAGTAGGGCCTTTTTGGGCATTCTGGTTCTGCTCCGAGTTTCAGGCTTTCCCCCTTACTTCTTTACTTACTGTGTGGTCCAGCCTCTTCCCTGTCCCTCTGTGCCTGTGGCCACACTGTGCCTTCATTGCCATCTGTAAAAACTTGCTTCCATCTCTTTGCTTTCATCTTCATGTGTCAAGATTCTACCCAGACAACCCAAATTTCCCAAAACAGTCGAATGGATGAAAAAGATGTGGCGCGCGTGCGCGCACACGCACACACACAAATTCAATGGAATATTGCTCATCAATTAAAAATGACAAATTTGATGAATTTGCGATAACATGGATGGACCTAGAAGAAATCATATTAGCAGAAACAAATCAGAAAGAAAAAGACAGAAACCAAATAATTTCAGTAGTATATGGGATGTAGAAAATACAAACAAAAGGCCAGGGGGAAAAATCAAGCCAACAACCAACCTAAAGTACACGATTGGGGGTGAGGGGATGGTTGGGAGTGGTCAGGGAGAGGAGGTGGTGGGTGAACCCCGGGGAATACAAAGATGTGAAATATATACACAAAGAAATTATTTAAAAAAAAAATTCCACCCAGCATTCAGCCTCACAAAGCCTTGTAGGTGGGTTCTTTTCATGTCCCTGGCATGTAGTATATCTAGTATTTTCCTCCCTTTTTTTTTTTTTTTTTTTTTGGTCGAGTTAGGTATATCTCCTTTCCTCCAGTTTTTGACACTCAGATATTTTAAATCAAGTTCTGTCACACTTGCCTTGCCTAGTAAAGTCTTTTTTTTTTTTTTTCCTCTGTTAGTATATTTGGACTAAATTTAACTGAAATAGTAAGTGGCACAGAATATTGCCTAGAGACCTGGATGTGGCAGTGATGGGAAACCCTTCCCTTTAATCTGGTTTGAATTCTTCTAGGCAGCCAGTCTATGGCTGTCATTGTTGACTCGTCTTCGTCACCATCATCCCTGATGTCCATTATGTGCTGAGATGGTGCTAGAAGCTGAAACAAATCAAAAGAGTTTACATGTTTTTTGTTGGCTTTATGTTATTAAAATAAGAGAGATATGTAGAAAATGGACTGCATTTGTTCTTTTTTCATTCATGCATTCAACCAAAGTTTGTTGCATGCCTCCTGTGAGCAGAGCAGACACTATGCTAGATTTTGGGGACATGGAGAAACCGAGAGACCTGTCCCTTCCACCCATGCTTGCATTCTCATGTGATGTACAGACAGAAAGCAGGTGACCAAACAAAATGATTGCATTTCAGGATACATATCATGAAGAGAATGTAGTGTAAGAGGAGGGACAAACTTGGTAGTGTTTTAAGGGCAACCAGGGATTTCACCTGAATCCTTTGGCATAAGAAGGAACCAGCAAAATGGGGATTCCCCAAAAGTGCTTTCTGGGAAGAGAAACCATGTGCTTGAAGGCTTCAAACTGGTTCATGTCCACTATGTTGAAAGACTAATTAGAAGACCGACCACAGTGACTGGAGCCAGGAGAGAGGACAGAGGATGGAGCTAGACAGTGGGAAGGGGCCAGACCATTCAGGACATGGAAGCGGCTCTTCATTTCATGGAAATAGAAAAGGAAGCCACTTGAAGGATTTTTTTTGAGACTAGGCCTTACTATTTTTGTCCATGGAACTGCAGGCTCATATTGCCTGGGGTACCTTGGATTCAAGCGATCCCCAGCCTCAGCCTCCCAGGTAGCTTGGATTAAAGGTTTGTGCCACCATATCCAGCTTTATTTTTTTGGAACTAGGTTTTGCTATGTGCCCCTGGTGGGACTCGAACCGTGATCCCTGGCCCCAGCTGCGGCTTCCTAGGCTGCCGTTTACAGGCATGTGCCACCATGCCTGGCCCCCCACTTGAAGGATTTTAACTAGAGCAGTGAATTTGTATTTCACAAAGGTTCCTCTGACTGCTGCATGAAGCAGAGGGGGATATCAGGATTTCCAGAGATAAAGGAGTCTTTAAAAAGGAATTCCTTCTTCTGCCTTTTGTTTTTTTGTTTCCCACACAACCCCAAACCATTGTTATCAACACTATAAAAACTGTTTAGAGAAACAGGGAGAAAAGTTATTTTAAAATGTGTTTATTTTCCAGATCATGTCCTTGGACAGGGGATATACAAGCGTGTTACCCGGGGACTCAGCTGCATCTCATTTGATCTTCCCTGCCCTTCATGCCTAATACAGGATACCCCTTCTGCTTCCTGAGCCCTAAATATGGACTCGTGTGTCAGTCACTCCTGGCCTAGTTATGTAGAGAGGCTTCTGGTGTCAGGGCCACATCACAGGAACTGTGCACATGCTGGGCTGCCTGCGGTTCCATCTGGCCTGTGCCCCAGGCCAGAGATTCTGGAGACATAAGGGAGGCTGTTAAAAGAGGGAGGGAAGGAGGGAAGGAACCAAGGGAGAAGCTGGTATGGTTCTGGACCTTGAGGCCAAGTTGCAATTTGGGGACTAGCTCCACTGCCTTCAGTCAGTCTTCCACCCTCCAGCTCAGAGTCCATATCTCAGGTAATAAATACTTTCATAGTAAAGAATGAGAGTGGAGTCAGGATTGTGCTGAGATGCCAGAGGCAATGACCTTTAAATGTGAGGCTTTGGAAACTGAGCATGATTAAAGGACTTCAAGACCCAGAAAGTTTGTGGGATGAAGATAGGAACAGCAACAACAGGGATAATAACAATGCCTTGCTGCTTGCTATAGCTTTTCAGTGAGGGCTGCAGAGCATGTGTCTGGTACTGGTGTGACTTCATAGTGGCTGGTGTTCCCACCTCAGTTCAGGAAGTCATGATGCAGTGAGGCTGGGAGCTCTGCTCTGGCCGGAGCTGACGTTTTCCAGCAGGTGCTGCTGCTGCTGCTCTGTTGGATGGCCAGGCTTGACCCGTAGGTGCTTTCAGCTGGTGGCTTCCTAAACAAACCTAGTAGAGAAATAAGCATGTTTTCTGTTCCTTGGGAGGTGTGGTAATGGGCATATCTCGACCCCTGTGATTGGAATAGAACCCTCTGACCAGAGGCAGGAGGGAAAGATGGCTGAGAACTCACTTTGAGGACAGGCCAGAGATCGTCATTGTCTGGAGGCCACCTGGCCAGTAGTGGTGACACCAGATATCAGTGTCATATGTGTTGCTCTATGAACCTTTTCATAGCTGTCATTATCACGCCACCATCACAGGATGAGTGGGTGCTGCTGCCTTTCAAGTCCCATCTTATACCAGGCTCTCCTTGAGTCTCTGAGCTCTGGTTGCACTGGCTTCATGAACTAGCCATGTTTCTCTCTCTGCCTAAGGGAGTTTGCTCATGCTGTTCCCTCCGACTAGAATACTTTCCTCCCCTTTGTCCCCATGCTCAGGCTAGTCTTTGCTCATCCTTTATATCTCGAGCTCCTTAGTTCTCCTCCTCAGGTAAGCCTTACCAGGTCCATAGATTAGGAAAAATTCCTTGCTAGTAGCCTCTTGTAGCAACTTGAATTTGTCTGTCACTATAGCATTTGTAATAATATGTTCATCATGTTGTTTAAATCTGCCCTCCATTCATGAACCTATAGTGTCCATTTGAAACCAGCTCTGTAACCATTTGTGAGTTGTCTAACATCACACCTGCCATGTTGTCAGCACTAGACAAGTGTCTGTTGAGTGAATGAATGAATTTCTGTTTTATAATTGGGGAAGCAGACATCAAGAGAGGTCACATACAGAGTCCAGAAAGAAACCCGCAGGCCCTCTGACATGGAATCCAGTGAGCTCCATGTCTCTTCTTATTTGCCTTTCCATATCCACCTTGGAGAGCTGGGCTTTCTGTCACCACTTTTTGTCCCTCCCTTAAACTTTGAGTTACATACCTTATCTCTCCTGACCTTCTCCCCTCCCCCAGAGGTATGAAGTGTGCAGGCCCCTACAGGAATGTGCATCCATAATATGTTTTGGAATTTTCTGAGAATTGAGTGGGAGACTCTGAACTGAGGAATCTGACCTTTCTTTGGCCATGGTTTTGCTGTGTGACCTCGAGCAGCCCACACTGTTTTCAGCCTCAGTTTATTTACCTGTAAAATGGAAGTTGGATTTTCCGCTGTAGTGTAACTCACAGGGCGATTGGAGAGAGAATTGAATTTATAATCTTTCAGCTCCACTACAAATGATGTTCTAGTTTAATGAAAATCCATTTTTTCCTTAAAAACATAATGGGTGCTTAAGAACAACACATTCATGTCAAATTCTGGTCAAATCAGCAGAAAGTTATTTGTTTTCATCAAGCAGAGCAGGGTTCCAGAATGACAGGGGAAGGAGAAACCTATTTTCATATTTCTGAGGTGACTCTTTAGGAAGAAAAAGGAAATGACATTAAGGAAAGTTTTGAGAAAACATCTTGCCCAAATAGGAAATTGCTCCCACCAGAGCGTTCTCTTTTGAGGAGATTCTTCTTGGGCAAAGGCAGTTGGAAAAGGTCATTGTTATGGGAGGATTTGACTAGGAAGGGCCCAGGGATTTGGGAAGTGGGGTGGTAGCACTATGAACTCTAACTACAGGACAGCATCTGGGGCCCCTGGCTTTCCAAGCAGTGGCAATGTCTTTGTTAAAAAACATCAAGAAAGCAGAACACTTCCAAATTAGCTTCTGATGGTTTTCTTCTTTGCATTTAATCTCTCACCTCATTACTTATGTTTGTTGTCATTTCAGAGGGTTTTGGAAAATGATGAAAATGTGGAAGAAGGAAATGAAGAAGAAGATTTAGAAGAGGATATTCCCAAGAGGAAGAATAGGACCAGAGGACGGGTAAGCAGGGGATGCCTTGCAGGGGGGCGAGGTTGTGGAGGCCATGGCTGGGCAAACAACTGGTCCCCAGATTCTAGGTCCCGCTGCAATTGGCTCAAGGTCATATCCATGGTCTTCCTTGCAGAGCACAGCTGGTCCTCAAATAATACTTTGTTCAATGTCATTGTGTTACAATGTTGGTGAGGAAAAAAAAAATCTCAGCTCATGTTGGAAGAAATGGCTTTATTTAAAGACCTTTCTTTCTTTATACACATCATTTTACTTAAAGTCACAGTTCTCAAGAACCCATTGAAGATGTTAAGTGAGGATTTTCTTAGGAAGGAAAACTCCAGAAGATCACTGAACCCAGGTGATAACTGCAAGAGTTTAGACTTGCAAGAGAAAGCACAAGAAGATGAAGGTTGGGGGAGGTGTTGAGGTGGGGCAGGATGATGGTGGAAGATGAGGAGAATATGGTCTCTGTGTTCCTCTTTCATAAAAGAAGACAAAATGTTCACTGTCTCTGGGCTGTCTCAGGAGAACAGGGTGAGGAATCTGCTCTAGTGTGTGCTTTTCCAGGCAGATTAGATGCCAGCTGGGAGAGCCCAGGGGCCATAGTGAAAGGCTTCTAAGTGGGTTTGGCATGAGCCTTGGAGTCCTTTGACCCTGTAATATGGAAAGAGAAGACCAGAAGCCTGAGGAAATGGCAGAGGGGAAATCCATGGTGGAAGGAATAAAAGCATGAGAATGGGCCATGAGGGGAAGAAACCAAGATTATTGGTACATTCAGGTTGGTTTTCCAGACTCCTCGTGTTCCCGCCCAAAGGGGCTTTCTGTGGCCATCTTCAGGCCTCTGCAAGGGTGTGACTTGCCCAGCTGAAGGGCCTCCAGGGTAAACTGCTGCTTCCCATCTAGCGATGATGTTGCCTTGGCCTATTTGGCACGTTCAGGCTCTGAGCAAGGCCTTTGTCTTCCCTCTTCCCATGGCCAAGAGGCTTGTCCGTGGTGCCCAATGGGTTTGGTTAGTGTTTATTAGGGCAAATCTCTGTTCCATGCTTCTTGGGCTTAACATGGTCACTAGGAGAACTTACCACAATGTGATGCCCTGGGCCCTGCTCTAGAAGTTCTGATTTAGAAGGTAGGAGTTGGGCCTGGAACGTTCTCTTATTAGCCAGTTCTGCAGTGACCGGGACTAGTGGTTTAGTGTTGCCCACAGTGAGCTAAGATGCTCCTAAGATGTGATGGGAGCTGAGTTTTTCAATCTGGACAGAAGGTCCTGGGATGCTGCACCTTGTAGTTGCTGCCCAGCTTCAGCTGTTTTTCATGTTTTGACCATCTTCTTTATCTGTGCTTTACTCCTAGTTTTTGTTGGTTTGTATGTTTGTTTACGTTTTTTTGTGTGTAATATTTGAAAGCAAGTCCTAGATTTTTTATCATTTAACTTGAACATACCTCCATGTATTTTGCTAACAGATAACTTAAAACTCAATAAAAAGAATTATTCTCATATCTACTATCCAGTCTCTTCATTTTCTTCTGATCTTATTTAAAAAAAACAAAACACTTTTTTAAAAAGTTGGTACGTATTGAACTTAAGATCTTTTATTCTATAGCATATCTTCTCCTTATTCCACCATCTCTCTCTCTCTTTCTCTCTCTCACACACATTTTTCATCCATGGCATTTATTTGTTAATGAACTGGTTGGTCTTACAGAATTTCTTAATCTAAATTTGGGTGGACTCGTGGAATATAGTATATTCGCCTGTCTTTATTTACTAAAACACTCGTGTTCTAAAAGGAGACTTGATTCAGTTCAGGATATTTGTGTGTACATAATATGGGTATGTGTTCCTTCTGGGTGGTGATGGGCTCTTCAGTGGTTGGCCAATTGATAGGTGGGTGTGGGTGTCAGAGCTATCTTTAGCAAGTTCTGTCGAGGTTGTCCCTAAGGGTTTTAATGCTCATTGAAGAATTTGCCTGGACCCATGGCTTCATTGGGGGGTTACAAAATAATGACCGTGGAATGCCACTGTGCAGGCTTTCGAATGTGGAATGTGGAATTTCTGGGCTTTTCGGGAACTCTGAGGCTTTGTACCTCCAGGCTAACTTCTTCTTCTTCTTTTTTTTAAAAGACTAGTTCTCGCTATTTTTGCCCATGGAACTGCAGGCTCACATTGCCCAGGGTACCACGGACTCAAGCAATCCCCAGCCTCAGCTTCCCAGGTAGCTGGGATTATAGGCACGTGCTACCATGCCCAGGTATTTTTTTGGGACTAGGTCTTGCTACAGGCCCCAGGCGGAATTCGAACTGTGATCCCTGGCCCTGGCCGGCTGCGGCTTCCAAGGCTGCCACTTACAGGCATGTGCCAGCATGCCTGGCCCAGGCTAGCTACTGTCACTCCTTCAGCCCAAACCAAGCATACCTCAGCAGATTGTGACGAAGGGCCTCATCATGTCTTCACTCCCAACCTAAATCTAGAGGATTAAATATCCAGTCAGTGAAAGGGCTTCTCTGGAAGAACACCAGCAGAAGTGAACAACAGCTAGTTGTGCTTTTACCATGGCCTCACTGTGCACCAGGCCACATGCTCTAGACAATAAGAGCTGCTGTAGATAGTGAGGACTGAGAACCTACTGCTACCTTCCCCTTTCCCATATTTGCATGGCAGCACACTGGCTAATACAAAGAGAATGCAGAACATCTTGCTCAAATTTTTTATATTGATCCATATTGATATGATGTATTGGGCTAAATAAAATATCACTAAAATTGATTGCACCTGTTAATCCTTTTGCTCCTTTTTTTTTTTTTAAGTAGCTACTGGAACATTTAAAATGACATATGTGGCTTGCATTATATTTCTACTGGCCAGTGCAGCTGCTTTCATTCCCGAAAGTGGTATATTACTCCCAGAGAGGTTAAGTAACTTGCTGAGGGTCATCCAACCTAGCCATGAAGGCCGATTTGAACACAAGTCTGTACTTTTTCCGCTAAGTCAGGCCAGGCCCAGTGCCCAGCATATAACCTGTGACTAATTTTTTGAATGAGTGATTGGATGATGGTAAGAGGAAAAATGTGCTGCACTTCAGCTCTATGGAAACCAAGAGGCCTGATCACAGTGAGGGGGCTGGATGGGGCCCTTCCTATGCTGGCCAAGGTGCAGCTGTAGACATGTCACCTATGGTAAGAGTTGTGGCAGGACCCGGAAGGATGTGGGTGGGGCTTCTGAGATGGAATAGGGTGAGGAGGTGTTAGCCACGGCCTCACTATAGCCACCCTTTCAAGTGCCATGTCCAATTGGATTTGAAGTCCAAAAAATCTCCCCATGTACTACTACTATCATGAAAAAAATACTCATATAAATAAAATAAAAATAATTAAAAAAAAATAAAGGAGCCTATTTAAGTTGCTGCTGACCATTTTTGTGGTCAGGACTGTGGGGTACTCAGGGCCCATACCTGGCAATGTGGTCTCTGACTGCAGCATCAGTTTCCCCATCGAACTTGTTGGACAAGCAGGACCCCAGGCTCCATGCCAGCTGACTCAGCATCTGCACGTTAGCAAGACCCCTGTGATTTGAGTGCTGTTGAGGAAGCTAGAGCAGAAGCAGTAATGGCAAGGACGGTTGCTGCCTTCTTTGAACCTGGGTTCAGATTCCAGCTCTACTTAGTAGACTGAGTGAATTATGTAACCCCTGTGGCCTTGATGAAATGAAAAAGTCCTTAGGGTCTCAATTTCACTATCATTAAAATGGGTAATAATATGCCTCTAGTTTGGAGCCCTTAAAAAGACTAGATATTATTAGGGTACACACAAAGGGAACATCTCTTGGAGTTTTGGCAGCAGATATTCCCTGAGATGTGAGGAAACTTCAGATCCAACAATGAATAATTGTGTAACTTTAGTCCAAGAAATCAGAGTTCTTTAAAGTTCATGATATTTCTGTGAGTTATCTGTGTACCATCCATCCTTCCATTCATTCATTCATCAGTGAATATTTTATTGATTATGGTGTGGTTGGGTGCTTCTCAAACTATGATGTATGTTGATGCACCTGATGATCTTGTTAATATCTGCATGTTCTGATACAGAGGACTCAAGGGTGGGGACTGAGGTTTTGCCTGGTTAATTAAAGTTCCCGCTGATGCTAATGCTACTGATCTGAAGATCTCACTTTAAATAACAGAAATGTAGAGAGTGGTTCTCAAGTGTTCTTTAGTTCTAGAAATTTTTTACTTTAAAACTACTACACTAGAAATCAAAACAGAAAATGTTAAGTTTAAGAATACACAAGCACCCAAGAATATAACATCACCATGACAAGTAATCTATGGAAGCTCCACTGTAGACTTGTAAGAGAATAGAGTGAAACATTTCAAATTCAAATCACATTTTAGTACTATTACAAAAGTAGCTTTGACATTGCCACCCATCCCCTCCCCCGCAATAAAAAAGGAATTCGGGGATCTTAGAACCCCTTGATCATTAGGTTATAGAAGAACTAGCCCTGTGAGTGCTGGTTGAGTGTCTTTTAGTTGCTGAAAACTCAGATGGCTTAAGCAGAAATGGGAAATATTTGAAAAGCTACTGGACTTTTGCCCCACATTTGAGCAATCTCTGAAGTTTCAAACCTCAGGAATTATAATGGAATAGTAGGAGTTTAGGATTGGGAAAGAGTAAGGAACCAAGGCAACTTCTAGCATCTACTTTTTCCTCCCTCAGTCTTCTCTCATACAATTGCTTTTCCTGTTTCTGCATATAGCCCCCTAGTGCTTGAGTTTATGGGTTTCTAGTTCAAGTTGCCTGTACAGCTCATTTCTTAATTCCAGGTGTCTTGAAGCTAGTATCTCATTGGCCAACTTTGGGTCAGGTTCCTGAGTCAGCCTATTGGCTGTGGCCAATGGGCGGGGCCATGTACCATCATGGCTGCCATGACACACCAGTATGTTGATGTAGGTGGAATGAGCTGAGCAGTTCTCATCGAGGGAGCACCAATTGTCTTTTGGATACTAGGTTGAAAATTTTCTGTAAAAGTGGAAAATTTCGTCCTGCTTCTTCCATTGGTTGTGTGACTGGATGAGTCATGAATCCTCTTAGAACCTGTTTCATTCAGATGGGAATTAGAGCACTATTTATTCTAACTCAGAGGGCATTGTAGGAATTAATGGAGCTAATATATACGAGAGATTTTTGGCTGCTTTGTGCCCAGTACAGCGCTAAGTGTTGAGGGTTCTTCTCTGGCTCATCTTTGTTCTCAAGGACCTTGGAATTAAATTGAGGAGAAAATACTAATAGTCATGATGCAATTAGAAAGCAGTAGGCTTCTGACTGTGCACTAAATGCAGAGAGTTGAGAGGAGAGAGAGCGATCAACATGGGCAGAAGGGAAATGATTATTGAGCACGTCCTGTGGATGTAGATCTGTCCTCTGTGGTTTCACACACTCATTGCTCTAACAGCCTCAAAAACTCTGTGATGGAGGTGCTGCTATGCCCATTCTGAGAAAATTAAAGCTTAAAGAAGTAACTTGTCCAAAGACACTAGCTGGTGTTTATACATGCCCATCTTTAATTTTGGTGCTTTTAAAAATTCTTTGCATCAAGAGAAAGATTCTTGGAGAAGTTGAAGGTTAGCAGAGTAGAGAATGGACAGAGGAGAGGCTGACCCATAATGGGGGCAGATGAAAACAATGATGTGGCTGGAGTTTGAGCATGAGATGATCCCTGATGGAAAGATCCTTGAGTTAGATGGTCATGATGAATGAATGAATGACGCTGGGTTCCTGTCCTTCACTTGTTTTATCTGATGAGTATGGGAGTCATACAGGAGGGGTTGGAGAGGACAGTACAGAGGTAGGAGCCCTCTAGTGTTCTTCGAGCAATTCAGACATCAGTCGATGAATTCTTTGATTCAGATAGGGAATAGGAGGGAAATGCCTCAGATGAACTTTGAGGAAGTGCTGATAGCACTTGAATGTAGAGAACAAAGGAAGAAAAAGTGAAGATGATTAACTCACTGACTTACTGATTGATCCATTTATTCAGCCAACATTTATTAAATCCTTTCTCAGACACTGACCCTGTGCTGGGTTTCGACTATGTGGTAGTCCAAATAGACATTCTTCACCCTTGTGGGGAGACACATGTGTAAGGTAATAGGAGATCATGCCAAGTGTTGTGATGAAATGTAAAGCAGGGGAAGGAAAAGAGGTTTGAGTCATAATTGGTCAGGGAGGGCTTCTCTGAGGAGGTAACATCTCAGCAAGACAAGTAAGAGTTTAAGTTTCAAAGCTGGAGATGCACCAGGAGACTAAGAGAATGGGTACATGGAGAATCTTCTGCAGATCCCCTCTCTCCTGTGGCTGTGACCTTCCTTTTCAGTTGAGGAAATTGAGGTGCAGAGAGTGTGTGGATACATGCAGTCACTCTCCTGGTCAGCCCTGCAAGTGAGATTAAACCCTGGCCCTCAGCAGGGCCCTGCTTCCTGCTGGCATCTCCCCTAGAAGTCCTAGTGCTTCCAGCTCCACACATCTCCTCCTCTTCTCCCAGGAGTTATTTTTAGTCTCTCAGTGCCCCTTCCCTGAGTCTGCTGTTGCCTGTATCATTCTGCTTGACTTACTTTCACCTGCTCCCGGGCAGCTATGACAGGGCCTTGCGCTGCACCCGTCAAGCTGTCCCTGATTTTACTGTGGGGGCATGAGAGTGTGGGGTGAGGGCAGCTGGAGGTGACCACCCTTCGTGTCATTGTGTGTTGTGGTGTGTCGTGGTAGCCTGTCAGTAGCTGGGGTGACTGCTAGTGTCTCACAGCTCTCTCCTTAGGTCAACTCTGAGTCATGAGTGTGAAAAGAGGGAGCTGCTAGCTATTGCCTGCAGGGATGGGGGTGGGGAGGCAAAGAGAGAAAGACTGATGGGAGGAGGGATGGAAGAAGGTAGAATTTTGTAGTAGGTTTTAGAGAGACAATCTGAGAAGGTGATGGAAGTGGTGGCATGGTGGGTGGTGTTGATTTTGATATGTGTGTGTGTGTATGGTGTGTGTGTGTTATTTCTGGCCTAGGGTGCAGGCCTTCCCACTGTGA
>PVHY01015013.1:0-36988 GCA_004024945.1 Uropsilus gracilis
CACTTGTCATTGGTAGATTCATTTTGTCCTCAACTTTTCCTTCCTCTAACTCCTGAGCAAGTATAATTGAGCCTGTGGTTGCTTCAAGACCAGGCATGTCCAGTTAGTCTGCTCAGGGACAACTTTCTCCATAGCTGTTGGGGCCAAAGAGTCTCATTTTGATGGAATGTTAAGGTGTAGATTATGAGTCTATAGCTTCCAGCAACAATTCCTCCTCACACAGAGAATCACCTTAATTTGATAAGCTATGGCAAGTGTGGAGAGGAAGAAGAGAAAAAACTGATCATATTGTGTGAGATTTGTGTTCAATCATGACTGAACTTAAACCTTTTTGTCTTCGTATAGGTAAATAAATTTCCATATTGGCTTAAAATAAATTTGATTACTCTTTCTTGTATTGAGTAAGACATAACTGGAATATGGAAAAACATCTGCTACTTACTTTTTTTTTTTTGGCTATCAGAATGATCACTCCAGTCCTCACAGAGAGTGATAGTTACATTTCCAACATTTAGGTAACTGATGTGATTTTTATTGCACTACTATTATGACTGACAATTGATATTTGGAAGATAAAACCCTTAATGTACTTTCCAGGAGCAAATGAATCACTCTTGGGAAGCCCAAAAGGAACGCTATTACAACACTTGAGGAGGCTATTTTTCAAAACCAGAGTATGTTAATAATGCATTAATACCAGAAATACCAGAAATGTATCACCAACCACAAATATCTTTTCTAGAAGGTTCTACATATACTTTTTCATTTAAAAAGTCATATAAAACATTCAATTTTTATGTCCCTAAGGAGGGAAAACAGTACAAACAATGTATTCTGTTTACCTTTACAATGTTTGTAGCTTAAAAGTTGTGAAAATTTTCTAAGGCAATTATGTTGCTTCTCTTTACTCTGTAAATCTAGTATGTATACCATTTGTCTGTATTATCTATCTCTCTATAGTATCTCTATACTAATATAACAAGATATTTTTTCATGTGGGATAGGAAAAAAAATGAACTTTCTAGTGTCATTTGCTTTATTATTTATTTCTGATGTTCATAAACTTTAAGAGGTTTTAATGACATTGTAGATTTTCAATATTGCAGACTTAAGTGAATTAAGAACTTAATATTTTAATATTCTCTTCTGATCTATTTTTCAGTGGTTTTATTCAGAGTTAATTAGGTAGAGCTTAAAAGTGGTAATGAACAAAACTTATTTTTATTGGAAGTATGCTGAAGCACTAGCATATAAAGCAGACTTTTTAAATTGCAAAGTTGGGGATCAATGAAACTGTTTCTTGGGTTACTTTTTCAAATTAAAAATACATAACAATTGCATGTAACCTGCTATGAAATATCTTATTTCTGAGTTAACTCAGAGCACAGTGAAAAACTTCAAAAGTTCATTTTTGATAAATCTTTTAGTTTGATGGCATCTCAAATAAAATATTTTGATACAATGAAAATTTAAAAGCAGCCACTTTTTAAACATTTACTGTCTAATGATGCTTTTAAACTTATGCGTTTACACTTATTCATTTTTCAAATATGTTCTAAAGTTTCAAGTATTTATTGAAAAAGATTTTGACGTTTTATTATTATTTAAAATTTTGAAGTATAGATTTGTTGTTGTTTTTTTCAACACCACTGTTAATTTATGGTTAATATAATACATGGGTTTTCCCCTCATGTGTGTTATCATAGTTCTCCCATCACCGAAACACCATCAACATATTTCCTTGTTCTTTTCCCCCTCCACCCTCATTTTCACCCCTCTCCTTTGCTTTTACTCCCCTACCCTTGTAGATGTCTCCCATTTATGGTCAGCTTTCAAGTTTGCCCTCGTCTTACCCTTTGTTTGATTTTTCTATATTCTAAATGTAAATGAAGCTGTCTGATACTTATCTTTCTTCTCCTGACATATTTTATATAGCATCAAGTCTTCCAGCTCCATCTATGTTGCTTCAAATGGCATAAATTTATCATTTTGATAACTGAGTACTGTTCCATTATGTATATATAACATATTTTTGATCCATTATCAATTTGTGACATTTTGTTTGTTTTCATGTTTTGCTATTGTATATAGTGCTGCAATAAACATGGGGCTACAAATTTCCTTTTGAATTACTGTTTTTGTCTATATGTAGAGACCTAGTTGTTGAATAGCTGGTTCATATGGCAAATCCATTTATAGTGTTTTAAGGAATCTCAACACAGGTTTCCAGGGTGACTGGCTTAATTTCTCTTTTATTCTCCTTGCTTCTGGTGATGTGTTCTCAAAGGTCTTTCTGAAGTTTATGTCTTGGTGTGTTTTGTCTATGTTTTCTTCTGTATATTTTATTATTTCAGGCCTTATAGTCAAGTCTTTTATCCATTTTGAGTTAGTTTTTGTGGATGATGTGATATAGTAGTCTAGTTTGATTCATTTGCATGTGGCAGTCTAAATTTCCCAGGACCATCTGTTGAAGAGATTTTCTTTGTTTCAGTGTATATTCATTGCTCCTTTGTCATAGATTGGTTAATCATAAATGTGTGGCTTTATTTCTGGGCTTTTAATTCTATTCCTTTGATCCTTATGAATACTGATCTTTTTAGATATAAACTAATCAAGAATCAGAATTGTCTTAAAAATTCTTTAACATCTGCAATGGTGATGAATTGGATATCTATTTTGCCAATTGAAAAATAAACTTATATACTCAAGAAAGCATTCATTCAAGAATAAGAATCGTGATTTGGGTCTACAACCAAGTGACATTCCCAAGGTATCTTTCACAAGGACCAGAGAATAAGGAAGTTTGTAAGTCTCATGCAGATGAGTGCTCCAAGTCTTTTGTTTTTAAACTTTTGATTGGTTTAGAACAGTCTTCAGACAGAAGGCTGAAGTTATCAATGGAGATGGTCTGTCCTTGTTTCTTTTCTAATCCCTGATTGAGAGTAGTGAGAGTTGCTGTTCTTCATAGCCATGAAGAGGAGAACTCAGTGAATGGGTGCTCTTTCATGCTTGCCAGTAGGGAGTTGAATCAGGCTGCTGAGTCAGGTTGCTTTCTTTTCAGCTTGGCATCTCAACTGGCAGTTAGAGACAAGAGGGTGTATTGAAGTCAAAGTAGGTTCCACAGTTTGTTCTTTCATGCTCATCATCCATTGCCCCTTTTTGTATAATGATACTTCTATTTCACTTTTGAAGTTTTTGAAGATATCTTTCTTCACTCTCAGATAGCATATTTTCCCATCACTGATGCCTCCAACTTAACTCAAGAAACCATATGCCCCACAAAGCACAAAACACTGTAACATGGACTTGCTAAAGAATACATTTTTTTTCCTCTGAGACCCACTGGTAGCTCTTTTTTTTTTTTTTTTTGTCACCCTGTACATGGACAGAAGCAGTGACCATATGTATGGAGTTCCCTTTCTATAGAACTGACTAACTTCACCTGTCATTGCACTTCCTCTTTCATGATAGGAGGTCCATGATGTAATGAGTCCTTTTCTTTTGGAGAATATGTGTTGGTACTACATCAGTAAAAATTGTTTTAGTTGCTGTAGGTCTCGAAATCTTCCTCTGATTCATATCCTGTCCACTGGATTACACATGTCTTACCAAGGTCTCTGGTGCCTAGTCACCTCAGATTATCCCACTGATCAACATGGTGTTCATGTAGTGAGTCAATGTGATGTTGTGTGAGAGACCCAGATAGTTTAGAGTGCTTTTTAATTCATTATAATAGAGAGAATAGTAGAGATATCATAACTCTGAGGCAAAACTGTTAATGAATTCATTTGTCTGTTCCACATGAATTCAAACAGTTACTGATCTTCTTTTTCCATTAAAACAAAAAAAACATATTTTTCAAATCAGTGGTCACATACCATGTACCTGAGGCCATATTAATCTGCTCTAGCAACGATACACCATGTCCAGCGTAGCAGCTGCAATTCAGGTCACTGGTCAGTGAAATCTTGAATAGTCTACAACCAACTCTTAGATCCATCCAGTTTCTACAAGATGCAGACTGTTGACTTAAACAGAAATATAGTGAGAACCATCATTCTTACAGCCTATAGATCATTCAAGGCTTTATTACTTTTCAGTATCCACTCCAGATGCATTAGTGATTTTGATGAAGTCCCTTAACAAGAGATGAGAGGCAGTTTCAGAACTTACATCTGTTTTTTCCCCACTATAATAACACCTCAAAAAATTTGCTAAACTCAAATCATCTATCCCATAAAAGGGAGGATAGCATTATAAATATATAACTAGAGCACTGTTTGTATGCTGATTTTCCCATTAAATACTCTAAGTGTTACGGTGTCTGTGTGTGTATACTTTTAAAATAAACATTAGGTATATTTTGAAAGCCATCATATATATGCATACTTGCACCTATGCTTATGTACCTATAAATTACCCTTTGTGGAACCTGAACTGCATTCTAAGCCCATTATAATACTTGATATGACACCAAGTTTATAGAATCTATGTTGAGCATTTACTTTTTCATGTAATTTCAAGTACTTCATTTAGGTACATAAGTGTCAGTTTTTGTGTATATTTTCCAGATACTTCATCTTAGGAATACGCACTAATTTTGCATGTTTTTTTTTCTCATATTTAATCTTCTTTGAAAACTTTAAATAACCCCATGAAACCTAGAGACATTTGGTGAATAGTTTCTTATGGTATTTGTGATTTGAGACAGTTTTAGAATGCCTGGTCTATGCTACCCATCCAAACATTTTAATATATATGACTTACCAGCATTGCAAACCTGATTTCATTTTAATGCTGCATTAGCTGGGTGAGTCTGATTTATTGTGACAGAGTATAAATTTCACTATTGAGTCTTTAACAATAAATAACAAACAGGTTTATGATAGAGAACAATAAAGCATTATGTTGGTAGAGGCAGAATTGAAATAATGACAAAATATAGCAATCTGCTATCAGACAACATAATTAAAGTTTAGATGTGGGGTGCCTAAATTCTATTATTTTAAGGTGATTTGGGTGTGTGAGTGTGTAAGCTAGAAACAATTATTCTCTATTGGACAGCAGTGATTTGGTTTCTTAATATAAAAATAACTAGCTATATAAATTGTGTTTAAAAGCATTAGACATATGTATTAAACTTTAAGTAAAACCAAGACTCCTTTGGAAAGAAATTCAAAGATCTGAGAAGGAATGATGATGATGGGGTCTGCCAAGAATCACACTCAGAAAACTGGTTTTGCTTCATCTAAGCTTACTACGGACATGCAGGAACTTTATACCACATATTTTTAGTTGGTGAATAGGTTGCCATGTAGCTAGAGTTATCAGAATACTCCATCATTGCCAGGGGACATAGAGGATATATAACTATGAGGATGGCAATATTAATTCCAGTTGTCTCTTCCTGAGTTTTCTCCTTGTCAAGTACTTTGGGCTATCAGAGAAGTAAAATCATCCTGGAATCACGTATTATACTCTTATTTTTCTATGCTTCTGTCTCCTTTCTGTTAAAAATAAATCCTTTCCTATTGCTCTGTGGCATATTTTTACACCTTTTGGAGTGCATCAACACATATTTAGCCATTATTAATTTTTTAGTTTCTTCATCTATAAGGATCTTGTGGAGAAAATATGAGATGATGGATAGGTATCTTTGACCACAGTACTTGGCACATGGTAGGAGAATCATTACTTCTGAATATCAACTGTAACCCTATAGGTATAGTAATAAGTTGGAATGCCAGTTGAGGTTAAATGAATCCTTTATATCTAGTTGGGTGAGCACCTAAAACCATGATAACAGTACATGACATCATTCTATGACTGGACCAGTTTTTGGACCAAGACTGAACTGACTTAATCGCATTCTTTGTCCTAGGAATGTGAAATTGCTATGCAGTTAGGTCATGTATATGCTGAAACTGAAACTCCATAAATCTTAAAGAAGGATCTGTCTTCTGTCTTATTTGCAAAGAGTTGCAGAGAAAAATGATGTTCGGGATAATAAGAATGAGGTAGATAAAGAAGTGGAGAGAATGGAAATGGAAGAGGGCCACCTACACGCCCCCATAACTTCTTTTTTTTTTTTTGAACTAGCATTATGTTTCAATATTATATAAATTTCAGGTGTGCATCATTGTAAATCAACATTTGTATGTACTGTATAATGTTCACCACAAAACGTTCGATTCTATTGTCTTTCCTTCATAACTGGCTCCTTTTGAGTTCTAGGATATATCCCAGTATCCATCCTCTAAAAATACATCATTGCTCAAATTAGCTGGAGTTATACTCCATTCTGTGTGCTCAAAAGAAATTAAACTAAATCAAAAAGTGAAACAATATTCTTCAGATTGTATCATTTACCAGCATTGATATTTTGAAATTACTTTTATTTTTTTTACAATATAATATCAAGATCTGCATGATCAGTGTGTAAAAGATGAATTAAAACATTTTAGTGCTATTATCTACCTAATTGGGTATGTTTTAAGTCTAACAAAATAACAACCTTGAAAGCAATTTTTCTGCAAAGAAATTTTGTTTAATTATTTTATAGAGTCGAAGCACTTTTAATCACAGAAGAGTGAACAATAGTATAAATTGTTAACAGCTCACCCAGTGGCTATAAGTCTGAGATAAAAAGTCTTTGAATTCAAATATAAATAAAAAGGAAGTTAGCATTGCTTCAAAAATGTAATCATGATCTTGCTAAGAAAAAAAGAACTTTATTTACTGATGGAAAAAAATATGTAAGATTTAAATTAAATCATCTGTTGCATATAATATGCAATCTGTTTTTCCCTTGAAACAAAGAAATTTTAGTCATGTTCATTTAAGAGCTAAATTACTTTTCAAGTTTCCAAACTTTTTTCTGAATTGTATTTCATAGTATATTCTTTATCTTGTATAGTTTCTAGAATATTAAAATGGCGGATATCACAAAGGAGAGGGAAGAAAAACTAAAGTTAGTACAGTTAAATAATAGTAAGACTTGGGGGGAACTACAAAAAACAATTCTGTGAAAGAAATACTGACATAGAGTTTGAAAAAGAATTAAATTCAGTGTAGCAAAGAAAATCATGATTATTTGTGAAAATAAGTGCAGAGGATGACTTCCGCTGAGTTAAGCGTCACGGTTCACATGCAGCAAGAGGGTTGGATCCTGACTCTGTCATGCTAGGTTAGTATTCAAAGTGAAAACCCTATGAAGCCCAGCTGGAAATTAAATAATTCTCTGTTAAATAATCTTAGATCTTGTTCAAGAGACTCAGCCCCTCTTAGCAGACTCTATGAGAAATAATGACAATCACTGAGACCACTGAAGCTCTGTTCTGGAAAAGAGCAAAGAAAATCTCAAAGAAAATTGGGTACCCTACACAGGAAAGGATTTATGAAAAAATTACTTGATAATAATTCATACTTCAAGATATCTGATACCTCACGGTTATTTAGGCCTCACCAATACTGTAGTTTTAGAATTATTGAAGTTGTATCCAAAACAAAAAGCGAGCTTGTTATTTGCTTGCTGTTCTGATGTAAGCAGTTCTAAAATGGTGAATTTTTCTTCCTTGTCTTCATAGACAGCATTGCAAGCAGAGTATTTTGTAATAATGTAAAGTATTATCAGCTATACAGATTTTTTCATTACTCTGTTTTCTCTTTCGAGATGTAATTGGCAAATGACATTGCATTAGTTTACAACATATGACAATAATTTGATGTATGTATATATTACAAAAGTGTTGCAAAATAAGATTAATGAATATAGTTCCATTTTTATATGTGTGATGATAATTTTTAAGGTCTACTCTAGCAGCTTTCAAGCACACAATACAGCATTGCTAACAAGAGTCACCATTCTGTACATTACTTCATTTATCTTTCAACTGAAAGTTTTATCTTATAACTGAAAGTTTGACCTTGGACCATCTTCACCCATTTCAGCTACCCCTACTCCCACCTGTGGAAATCACCAAATTGTTCTGTTTCTGTCTGCTGTTTTACTAGGCCTACTGCTCATCATCAATGGAGAGAGGGTGTTACCTTGTCTTGGGTAGTTTATGTAATGCAGCAATGAACAACTCATTAACAACAGATGAAAATCAAATAATCCAATGAAAAAAAGTATGGTAAACATTAAGAAAAGAAGATATTAATATGGCCAGGAGGTTCACGAGGTGTTTAACATCACTCATCAGTAGGAAATTACAATAAAAGACTGATGATAGATATATTTGTATTTGCCAACCCTTTTATCGATATCTTAGGTTTTGTAGAATTAATATTGATGGACACAGACTATTAGAATGGTTATTAACCAGAAGACAAGACATGAAACAGCAAACATGTAGAGAAAAGGGAACCTAGTGCACTATTTGTGATAATGTCAGTCAGCACAGTCATTGTGGAAAACAGTATGGATCATCCTTAAAATATTAAATACTAGAGCTACCATATGATCCAGCGATCTACTCCAGGATATATATCCTATTATCTTATCTAATATATATCTAGTCTCACTTAGATTTAATGTTGCTGATTGCCTTACATGTTATATTCCTGTTGCTAAGAAGTCTCCCCCCTTTCTTTAATTTGATGTTTCTAATACACCAGAAATCAGAAAAACAAATATTATAATTAAAATATTGTGTAAGATGTGAGTAAATTGACCCCTTTTCAGCATCTGAGAGGTTCTCTACAATTAAAGTGCATAAAAACAAGGAATTGAGCTTCATTTTAACTACTCAGAAAATGCTAAACTTTAACTTTCTCATCTTTGCTTGACTAGGGATAGTCTACAAAAAAAAATCACTAGAGAAATGGTGTACTACTTAGGAAATAACTTGTCAAAATTTAGGGAAGACAGTCACACAAAACATTTGCCCTCGGAAATACATTAGTGGAAATTGGACATAATGTACAGTTCTTATCTGAGAACTTTTTAAAGACTATCTTCTACACCATAATAATGCATTTAATACACATCTCTTTTCTAAATTTCTAGATCAATTAATGCTTCCGTAGCTCTTCAGAAAGCAAAGCATCCAATTTCTGTGATTTTGTTTATATCAAGCCCATACCTGCTTCATCTATTGGACAGAGAATGTCCCTCAAGGAACTCAGAAGGTGATGACAAATTAAGTCAGCCTGTATCTATCAACGTTAATTCTGCAGAATCTAAGGGATCAATAAAAGGGTTGGAAAATGCATCTACCCCCCAGCCTCCTAAGGCCTCACCTAATTTGCTCTTAAGTCTCCCCTGTGGGCTCACTGTTTGCTTGTTTCCCTCAGAAAAAAAAAACTGCTGTTCTTGTTTCTGGTATTCTTCAGTCTTGATTTACTCCACTGATCATGAAAAGTCACCTGTTCCTCTCTTGTTTGAAAGAAAACAGAAGATCATTTAGTAAGACTTTATTCTAAACATGCCCACAAGACACTAGTCCAATAGAACCTCTTTATAATGATACCCCACAGCAAATGTCTTACCGTCCCATCTGTTCTGATCCAATAGATGAGTGCAGCACTTTGGCTATTTTGGTAGATAACCTAGCATGAATTTAACCCACAATTTCAAGTTTCAGTGGCAGTCTTGAATCTTGAAGAGGCATATTCTTCTATGTTCCTGAATTCTGTAGGATTCTAAATCCCCAAATCTCAAATTATGAGTATAATATAAAACATAACAAAATGCTAATATATTATGTGAAATTTTTTACCTTTATCATCTATTCACTTATGCAGGATTTTACTAAGAAATGCAACTGATTTTCAGTTTCATGAAGACATTCATGTCAGTTTTCTTAATTCAGTGGTCTCCATACAGGTAACATTTTTCATCTAGGTACCCTTGTTCACGATGAGTTAACAGTATCATTCACATATTGGTTGTATCCTATAAAACATGCTATTCCACTAGTCTTATACTAATTTCCTTACAGAAATGGGATGATAAAATTGAATAATGTGGTTTCGGTTCATTTCAACGCTTAATATATTCTTATGTGAAACAAGGTTTTGCACATTATGGTTAAAACTCCAGATGAGCACCTCCCCAATATAACTCAAAGATAAACAGGACCAGCCTCACAGTCTTCTGACTCTAGATTCCTTGACCCAATATATATATATATACACATATATATCTTGACTTTAAATTTTCTTTAAAGGAAGCATTGTAGGAGTTTTCTATAATCCTCAATAAATAAAATCTCCTAAAATCCTGATTAAACAGCCTTCCCTCTCCCTAACTTCACACTCATCAAAATTGCTCAGGCACGTGAACTATACAACACAACCTCTTTATTTTAGAGTAAATCTTTAAATCTGCTCCACAACACTCTCTACTACTAAATTTTTTTCACCATCAGATTCTCTTTGATTTTTTTTCCTCCATCATCTACTACCTTATAGATGCGTGTCTGGAATTTCTCCCTGCTCCCCAAGCATCCAGTACCAGTTTTGAATGGCTATTTGTGGAGGGAAGGGTAGGGTCCTGCATTCACTTTGGCAATTTCCCTTATAATTAATATCCACAGAAAATTTTGTAAATAAATTCTCCACTTTGTTGTTCCAGTTAGAGACAAAGATTTCGTTAGGTGGTTTTTCTCATGCTTCTTAGAATATATCACATATAAACATCCTTCATCATTCACAAGTTATATACAGAGCTTCTGCAATATTCATGCCTGTTGTGAGGTGAAAGATGTGATTAGTAGTCTCCCTCCTTCAGGGACATGTTACTGAGGTGAGGAATAGATAGTGGTTCATGATCTGAATGTGGCATAAAATCTGGAAACAGTTTGCTACTCTAGTATGCACTTAGAAAGTTTTCTGTTTGGTTAGCACCTTAATGCCCTAAACTGCATGAATTATTTGTGTGTACTGAATTCCACTTCAAATGTAACGTGTGTGTGGCAATTAAAGATAGGCAATTTAGATAGCAAAAGGTTATGTTCTTGCTATCTAAAGAAAAACCAAATGTCCCCAACCAGTATCTTCAGTGTTGATGTTACTGTATTTGAAAAACTGAGGGTAGAAAAACTTGTCTCATATATGAAAGGGGAGGGCACATTTGAATCTCTGTTGGAGGGGTTTAGTAAAACTAGTACTACTGTTATATTAATATTTGTAAAATATTAGAGTATCATAAAACATCCCCAGTAGTTATTACAAATTGATCAAATTAATGAAAAATAGGGAAAGCCAACATTCTGTAGCTTTCTGGAAAGTTATGAATGCCAGTAAACAGTTACTTAGTTGTTTTGTGCTATTGCATGGAAAAAAGTTTTCCAGGTCAACCTCCCAACTTGACAATAAATATGACAAATTGCAAATGGTCACAGAGTGATTTTAAATTCCTGTAGCCTTTAAAACTATCTAGCCCCTCTCTAAACCCTTGACTGATAACACCACACATTTCATATCCACTCACTACAAAATAAAAATGTATACCTATGGCTATCAGTCTTGATTGATACATCTTGAAATAGTTGTGGCCCAGCATGCTGTACTTCAGAAGTGCAATTTATACATGTTGTTAAGTCTGTGATATCAATTTGTTTTATGATTGCTGCTTCTGCTTCTGTGAAACTTCTTGGCTAAATCTTCGCTAAATGATACACAACTGGTGTTTTTTTCCCTTGAATTAAAACTTCCAAATGCATTTTGTATGATTTTACGTCATTTTGAACTTTATAATGGAGTCTATGAATAATTCACTTTGGTTGAATAAAAAGCAACTAAAGGTGAATAAGTGAATAACTAGTATGATGCTTTTTAAATATAGTCTCTGGGCACTTTAAATTCCTAAGCTGTCGTACAGGCCAAAAATAAAGCATAAAATGGTACACTAAGGTTTGAAAGGTTGTCATCAACATCTCAAAAATAAGCACAAAAGCTTTAAAGCAAAGCAGTTAAACACGAAGTAACCACACAAGCAGAATATGTACAAAATAGTAAATGTAAGTTAATAAAATGCTAAAATTCACTAATGACAACGTGGACATTAAAACAAAAGTTTGAGTTTTCCTTAAACTGGATGGGGACTGTTGCCCTTGGCCCTAGAGATTTGCAAATATTATAAAACAAAACAAGAAAATAAATAAATGTTTTTAGAGGACCCGTAAGTGTCTCTGTTGCTTATACTTTAATTATTAAAAATGTATAATAAAATATAATTGTTTTCAAAAGTTAATCTAAAATTTTTGCCATTAAATTTAAAGTAGGTAATGTTTGTTTCATGTATAATTTTGAATATATAAGAAGTTTATTTTTTAATACATAAGGATGTAGTTTAAACTCTTTTATTTTGTATTTCCTAGCCCTCATATTTTAAAGAGAAAATAGTTTAAATTATTTGCACATTGAATACAATTATAATTTTTAATCCTTGGTGTCACTTAATATAACATAAATTATGTGAAAACTCAGTAATAACAACACAACTAGTAATTCTGCTGGTATAAAGGCAAGAATATGTTTTATAGGATAGGTGAAAAAATAATTCATGAATTATTATGTATTCTATTACTCATCTAAACATTGCTAAGCTATCCAAATATAATAGCAATAATTAAAGTTTTATTAGCTTTGCTGTTCTGTGAATTTTAGTCATATGAAGCCCAGAGCATTATATAAATCTTCCCTTTTGTATATTTTCTAAGTTAATGGCACACTTTAGCAGTTTTTTTAGCCTGAGTTTTAACTTTAAATTATTAAGAAATTTAGTATATTGCCCTTTATGTGTATTGTTGAAGACTTCACAAAATATTGAAATGGACCTGCAAAAAGATACCATGTCTCTTTCTAGACAATGCAAGATTATAGAATGCTTTTGAAAGAAATTTATGATCTTCTTGTATGACAATCTGGAAATAAGCAATTTGCATTTAAGTAAAAGTAATCTGAAAAAAAAATTCAAAGTAACTGGAAGGGCATACAACAAAAATTTCACTGCTAAATGTTGTTTTATTTATGAGATCACTGCCATTTTTTATTCCCTCTATATTTTAAAATATTTTCGACATACTCTGTATAATCATAAAAAATTCATTAAGCAATGATAATATACCTTGAATATGTGTCTGTTATATTATGAGTATGTATGACCCTAATGATCTTCAATTGCGTTGTCTCAATTTCCGTAAGCAAGAGTTAAAAACTATATGTTTTTGTTGCTTCTCTTTTTTTAATAAATATTTTATTGAAATCATGTTGGTACACAACACAATATATGATTCCAAGTTATAGGTTCACACCATTAGAGGGATCTTACTATGTAATACCCACCACCAAGGCACTCTTAGTCCACCACCGCAGTCCATTGGTGGTGGACTCCACATTTTGCTCTCCACCCTCACCCTCACTTTCATGAGCCTCAATCCCATAGTGATATTTCTAGAGTTTGTCTTGGTTTGGCAAAAACAACACTTTAAGCTGTGGTTGCATAATTCATTATATTCTCTTGTCATTTCTATTAACAGAAATAAAAAGTATATGTTTCTTGATTTCATGGTGTTCATATCTTTTTTCCTATCATTCCTCTCTCTCTTCAGTGTCTGCTGGGATATTTCCACAAATTGATCAAAACTCCTTTCTTAACTTTCCCAGGATAAAAATATACTAAATTATATCTCATGTCTTGGTGATACGAGTGACAAAGTAAAGCAGATAGAAAAAGAAGATGATTAATTTTGGTTGTATATATTCATAACTGTGATTCTTAAGTGATGGTGGTTGCAACAATTATTTTCAAATGATAGGATTTCATCTCTTTTTTTTGGTAGCTGAGTCGGAGCCAATTGAGTAAAGTACCCCATCTTAGCAAAACTAAATTAAAAAAAAAGAAGAAAGTACACTTTGCAGTCATCAAGTTTTTCAGGTACTTTTATTTTAATATCTATGAGAGTGGAGCCTTAGATTTCTACATTCTGTAATCCAGCAGATCTTTTATGATCAAACCTTTTGATAGTTTTATCCATAACCTTTTGGGGTTATTTATGCACATAATTGAAAATAGTTAAAAGTAGGAAATAATAAACTTATTTATCTAATGATGATAGTGGTGATGATGCGTGTAATAATTACCATGATAATATGAAGGACAAATTTGGATGTGATATGACCAAAAATGTGTGCATTTAGGTGGTTACCATTGGTAACCAGCTCAGCCAAAGGAGATTAGCATAGAATACATGAATGAGGGAATCAATATTTAGTGTATCCTCAAGAATTATTAGAGCTGAGAAAAAAGTAAGGACCCATGTTCACCTTTGCATTTTATTTATACTGCTAGATTTTTTTTTTCCATAACAAAAAAGGATGCATGCACAACATGGAAAATGTTGGGAAAATTTAGGAAAGCTTACAGATAATTATATCACCCAAAGTTATTAATATTTCAATTTAGATTTTTCTTATTCTATGTGTATATGAATGTGTAAGCAAATAATGGTCAAAATGTTTGTGTGTATTCATGAATGTATGTGGATCTATTATTTTGAAACATCATTTTTAGATTCTTATGTGGCCATTGTTTTATTCCTTTATTTGCATCTTTCTATTGCTATAAATCAGCCTTGTTTAGGCTGCCAAAATAATTGTTACTATAATTACTATTTTATATTCATATTACAGTAGCTGTTTCCTGAGTGCTCTGTGTTACCCTGAGAAAATTCACTTCTTTTTATGGAGAGAAGGTGGGGTGTAAACCCAAGGAACAATATAAAAACCTCAGATACATAAATTCTGTTTCAGTAGTACACATGTTCTTATTAAGGATATTTTGCTATTCAGCTTTCCAGCTGTAAGAGTACACCTGCTTTAATAAAAGTGTTTCCAACTAATGGTGGGATAAAAAGAATAAATTGAGCTACACAATTTATTTTATGAAATTAATAGGTCCTTGATACTAAAACCAGAAAAGAATAATATAAACAATGATTAAAATTATTGGCAAAACTCCTTATTTGTATATTTATAAAATATTAGTAAATAAAATTTGCTAATACTATAAATCATGACCTAAACAGAATTTTTCTCAGAAAGGCAGAGAAAAATCATATCAAAAACCTGTCATGAAGCAAAAAGGCCAAGTACTGTTTTAATAGGAGAAAAAGAAACATTTGATAACATTATACATATATGTTAATGTGCTTAGTAAACTAGAAACAGAAATTTCCTTACACTAACAAAAAGTCTTTTAAATGATTGGAAAGGTAATTAAAATATTAGCTGCTCTCTCACTAAGCACAGAGATAATTTCATATTGGTTTCATTACTGCTATAATCCATCATTGTTCTAGGTGACCTACTGTAGTTAATAACAGCATGAACAAATAAAACTCAGTGTCTCCATGTGTCAGCTATATGCCTATAAAATTAAAGAAAATTTTAGAATGAATTATTTGAGCAAATGTGCTATATTCACGTTAAACTTAAAAATCAATATAATTACTTTTCTGAACAATAACCAACTAGTATTTGTGGTAAGAAAATAAAACCCTTTACAAAGGCACTGATTTTAAAATATTTAGGAATAATGTTAACCTAAAGACTGTAGCACTTTTATAGACAAAATTATGTAACATATGAGGAACTTAAAGATCTGAATAAATGGAGAAATTGTTTTTCTGGGGATAAAAGAAATAGTTTTATTCTAAAAATATAAATTACCTCTTAATTTCTTTAAAATTCTATATATAGTCAATGTTTTCCAACAGATTAATCAACACAGCAAGTGTACATGGGGGAGTAGAATTATGTGTCTAGTTATTTCTTAGTAAAACATGGATAGGGGAATTTACCTTACAAATAAAGAAACACGTTTATAAGATGATACAAATTAAAATATTATTTAATATGTATGTCATTTGAATTTGAGTTTCAATCAATATACAGACCTGTGCATACATGAACAGTTGATAAGAAAGGTGACATTGTGAGACTTGTAGAAAGCAAATACTCCTCAAAAAAAAAATGGAAAATATAACTCTCCACTCCCGGGTTGGGGTTGAAAGGACCTACTTTCCAGATGGGTTAAACCACCTATGTTAGAGGTAGGTCAGAAGTTTTAAATGATTTCTTCTTCTTCTGACTGACTTTTTGCATATAAGAAGGCTACTGATGTTTGTGCGCCAATTTTGTAACCTCCTACCTTACTGAACCAATATATTGTTTTCATTAGTTATTCTGTAGAGGTTTTAGGGTTCTCTCTGTACTTATTATCATGTCATCAGCAGTGATAATTTTATTGTTTCTTTCCCTATTTTAATGCCATGAATGGCCTTCTCTTGCCTTCTTGCTCTGGTTAGGACTTCCAATATTATATTGAAAAGCACTGGAGAAAGCAGACAGCTTTTGTCTTGTTTCCAATATCAAAGGGAAGGCTTTCAATTTTACACCATTTAGGATAATACTGTCTGTGGTTTTGTCATATATTGTTTTTATTATACGTTAAATCATGTCCTTTTGATTCTAATATTAAAAAAAGTTTCAGATAAGTATTTAAAAGACTTAAATGAAAAAAATAGGATACATTTATAACCTTGTATTAGTGATGTTCGTTCTTTTTAGCAGTACACATAGTAGATTTGAAAAAATAGAGAAAATTTATGTCATGATTTAAAAAATAAACTTCTCTTCCAAGGGTATGAAATGGCATACATGACAGAATCTTAAATTTGCTACAGATATGTTAATATGTGTATATACATGTGCCGGGCACGGTGGCTCATAAGCTTACATATGCCTGTAAGCTTCAGCCTATGAAGCAGCCGGGGTTAGGGATCGCGGTTCAAGTCCAGCCTGGGGCCCATAGCGAGACCTAGTTCCAAAAAAAATAGCTGGGCGTGGTGGCACGCACCTGTAATCCCAGCTACCTGGGAAGCTGAGAGTGGGGATTGCTTCAGTCTGTGGTACCCCGGACAATGAGAACCTGCGGTTTCACAGGCAAAAATAGCGAGACCTAGTCCCCCCCAAAAAATAAAGTGTATGTACATGTATATATTAAATAGTAAAGAAACATAGGTTTATTTATGGTTTATCTCTAAGAAGTAAAATCATACTTCCAGTATATGTATATATATATATATATATATATATATATATATATATATATATATATATATTCACAATAAAAAAGACAAAATCTCTTACACATAATTGCACTCTGCGTTTATACATTTTATCACCACCAGGTATTTAGGAACATTTTTGTTCCAGTAATTAGCTTTATATAATGTTTATATAATTGGATTTAAGTCTTTGCTTCTTTCTAAAAGTCTAGTATTTACTATCATGGACAAGAATATTGACCAATTTTGTCTTATTCCTCCATTGTCTCTTTTAGACCACCTAACTTAGTTAATAGTATTTTTACTTTTACCCTAATATATTGTTATTGCCTCATCTTTTAGAAAATTAAATTCATTGAATCTGTAAACACATTTGTAGGCATCAAGACATAGGTAAAACAGTTTATTGTACAATCACTATGATAGACATCTGGCTCTATGCCAGTGCTCCAATGCCTGAGATAAAAGAACTTCTCTATCTGTAACTGTGGGAGTTAAGCCTCTAGAATATTAGGCAAATCTTTTAATATTGTTACTATTATTTTAATATTCTCAAAGCTTCCCATTAAAAATTAATTTCTTGATAATATGTCTGAAGCTTTACAGATTTTATGTCGGTAAAGGAAACAATCTACCTCATGGGGTTCCAAAGAACAGACATGAAATAAGTCTCCTTAGGGAGGTGTGAAAAGATTTAAGGGAACAAGTAAGCGACATGGACAACACCCACAGAGTAACAACAGAGAGAAACTTTATCACCAACAGAGGAAAGCTTTGCCCTAGGAAAGTTCTTACCCCTCCAAAGTCTGGAGAGGAAAGGGAAGGAAATAGTGGTACTGACTCCCAGAGAGACCTAGTGCCAAGGAGATACCATTCAGTGGTAACTATGGTTCAGGGGGAGGAAATAGGTTACACCAGAGTCAATATAGAATAGGAAAGATCCTACTTCTCTCTAGTCCAACTTTATGATCGCCCACTGAGATTGTACCTCTCATTAACTGATTCCAATGAATATATAACTGGGAAGGGAACAACAAGATTTAGTCAGTAGGGATCAGCCTCCTAAACCAGTAACAGGGACAGAGAAATTATCTGCGTGTGTTTGGTATTACCTGTGAAGAATACAGATACCATTTTTGTCACTCAGCTAATGCAACAGTATGAGCAGTAGGAAAAGTAAAACTCTCTCCCTTTGCATTGCAGTCTCGCATTGTTGCCTTCCAGTAGGTAAACCCCACCAGAATGCAGAGGGCTAGGTGACTCAGGTGATGAAGTCTGCAGGATATCTGCTTAATATAGATTGTTAATGCCAGTGGCAGGGAGGAAGGGTGAATGTGAATTGAATCTGTTGAAATTGGATCTTACATTGACTAAACATGTAAAACTCTATCAATACCTCCTTAGAGAGCATATATTTTAAATAGGTGAAAATAATATCATTCCTAGTTTTGTAGTTTGCAAAAATGTCCCCTTTAGTCAAAGATAATTGGTATGTATAAGTAAGAATGTAAATTTGAAAATAAGGTCAGTGGAGAAAGATTATCTCACTCTTTTCAACCAACTGTGGCCAAATAAACTTAGAAAATAATGAACCATGCTGAAGTTTGTTTAGCTCTCTAACTTGGCATGACTGACTCATTAGTTCCCCCAAGAACAAGGATCATTCCACGGTTTACATGCTTCTAGGAGATGATATATTCCTTTACTAGGTAGTTAACCATCTGGTCAAAATACTTAGAGATTTTACATTTCCAAAGACTCTAGAAGTAACTTAGAACAGTATATCTATGGCTGATAAGAAATTATTTTCCACAGTTCTCAAAATGCTAAATAACAATTTAGCATTGTTATTAAATATTAAGTCTGAACAAATGAAACTTTGCACTCTCCTTTTGTGACCATTTATTCACTCTATACTTTCTAGAAAGATCCCTTATAAACATTTCCATTTGAAGATTGTATTTTTAGGGCATGCTCCAAAACACTCTGCTCGTTGTCTTGATCTTATAGCTATAGTGTGGTATTTTTGTTTCTTGCAAATTAAATAAATCTCTCATACTGTAGTTTGTGAAATCCTGAGATGGTCATATTTTATAAAACTCCAACAAATTTTGAAGCAACTTTCATTTGGTAACTATACCTGTGATATAAGAGGATAGTTTAGTTTCTTTAAAAAAAAAAAGGACATATATATTATTTTATCTAATATTGCACAATCAAAAGATAAATAATTTATATTTTTTGGCATATTTTTCACTAGTCACAGTGTCACCTTATTCATGTACTTTACTTTAAATGTTTTATTCTGAATATGTGTGAGAGAGAAATGTACACAGAATGAATACAAATCAATGATTCATCATAAAGCTAACACTCTAAATACTGACATCAATCAAAATTATAATGGTGCAGCACTTTATTTTTTAATTTATTTATATATAAATTTCACATCATTGTAATCCCAGGAATTCACCCCCCCCACCCTCGCCATCATTTCTCCCCTTCCCCCCCTGCCTGAAGTTGTGTGCTTCAGTTTGGTGCTTAGCTTGTTTTGACTTTTCCTTATGGCTTTTGTTTATTTTTTCCTATATCCCATATATTTGTGAAGCCATTTGGTTTCTCTCTTTTTCTTTTTGACTTGTTTCTGCTAATATGATTTCTTCTAAGTACATCCATGTTATAAAATTATCAAATTTGTCATTTTTAATTGATGAGTAATATTCCATAGTGTAGATATACCACATTTTTTTTCATCCAGTCATCTGTGTTGAGGCATTTAGGTTTCTTCCAAGTCCTTGCAATTATAAATAGTGGTGCAGTAAACATCTGTGCACAGGTTGTCCCTTTGTACCCACATTGAGGTATCTTTTGGGTAGATTCCCAAGAGAGCAATTCAAGTGGTAGTTCCATTTTCATTAATTTGAGGGTCCGCCACATAGCTTTCCATAGTGGTTGGACCAGTTTACAAAAACCACATGATAATATCAATAGATGCAGAAAATGCATTGGAAAAAGTCCAGCATCCATTCATGATAAAAGCCCTTGAAAAATTAGGGATTAAAGGAACTTACCTCAACATAATAAAAGATATCTATGACAAACCTACAGCAAACATCATCCTAAATGGGGAAAAACTAAAATTATTCCAGTTAAGATCTGGAACCAGGCAAGGATGCCCACTCTCCCCACTACTCTTTAACATTGTACTGGAAGTTCTAGCTAGGGCAATAAGGCAAGAAAAAAACATAAAAGGGATACAAATAGGTAAAGAGGAACTGAAGCTATCACTATATGGTGGTGACATGATTCTCTATATAGATAACCCCCAAAAATCCACAGAAAAATTGCAGCACTTTAAAAATCTGTTTTGCCAACTTATTGTTGCAATCATTTCCTCTCATAAAAATAAGCACATTTTTGTCATTCATTGTAATCTTCCACTCCCCTTCCTGTATAATTTTACTGTATAGTAACCATTCTTAGATAGTTAAGCTTAATTTTGTGTTTTCTTCTAGTATAAATTTAGTGTAAAAGATCTTTAATTTAATGTTATGTTATTAAAAATATGTCACTGTTAGTGCTTGCAGCTCTCTTTATTTTTGTTCATTGCTGTTTGTTTTCTTGTAGCAATATGTAATATATTTCCCCAACTGATTCCTGATTTGAAATGGTTGGGTTTTTTTAAAAATAATGTTGAGTCATTCACTTAAACACTGAGTATTTAAGCTTCTAATTTAACAGATCAAGCTTCTAATTATGTAATTATGTAATGAAATCAAGGTTACTCTTTTGGATGATTGAACCTCACTATTTTAGAAGGAATTTTTTTCCTTTCAAAATGTATTATTGTTTTTCAACTGTTTTCATTTTTTATAGTTACCTCATTCGTCAGATTTTTCTACTCCTCTGGAGAGATAATATTTTCTTCATTTCCCTTTGATTATATCTTGTAGAATTGTTACATTAAATGATAATGTAATTAATAATTTATACCAATGTTATTAAAAATAATATGTTTTGAAGAGAATTATGCAGTTCTTATCTACTTTAGATTCAAGTAGATACCCTTAAGTCCAAGTTTTGAGGAAAAAGCCACACAAACTTACCATAATTCATGAATGATATACATTAATGCCAGAGGAGAGAACATTACTTTCTGACCTTCATGCAAACTCTCTTTGTGTCCCTTGCTAGAGGGCTGAGAGCCCTTTAAACTTTGCAACCTACTTAGTGTGGCTGGAAATGTCATTCTTATTCATAGCAAAATTTAATGCTTTCCTGGATTTTGCTAAACTATTTACCACAATGATATATTGCAGAATTGAATTCCACAGCTTGATTGTGTGCTGCATAAAGAATTGCACTGTTCATCAGTCTAAAGAGGAATGCAATTCATTCTCATTGTGAGTCAGCTTGTTTCCATGGTATGAGAATGAGAGGAGAAAACACCTTATGTTTTCAGTAAAACATGCATTACTTTTATAGATGTTTTTCCTTTTCAGAGTTTACTTCTCTCCATTACTAAGTAAATCACACTATAATGCCTCCAGACATAATTTTAGTATTTATTGTGCCCTTTTTACCCAACATTATCATTTGGCCTGATTTTAATCTGTCAAATTTTACATAATCCTCATTATAAATTGACTACTGAGTAAAACTGATTCTCAAAAGAAATCTTCAAGCACCACCAGGAAAAAGACATCAACATTATATAGTTGGAATAAATCAGAATTGAAAATTCATAAATTTTAAGTTCTGTTCTAAGTGCAGGTTACCTTTCCTCTTCCTATACCTGCTAGAAAATTAAAAATACTTTCTTCTACCAATTTAATTATAGTTAAAAAGTATCTCAATTAAAACAAATAATTGAATGTAATTGTTTAAATAACATAAATTTTGAAATAGTCTTAGGCAATATTTATCTTTTAAATATGTGAAACAATACAAATATATTCTTTTAAACTTGTAAATGTCTTCATATGAGTGTTCTTAGGAAATACATTGAGAGTGAACACTTCTGCCCATGAAAATATTTCAAGAGCACTTTTCTAATACCAATAGAAAAGGAATGCAATTACTTTAGCTACCCAGAAAAATCATAACAATATTATTCTTTGAATATTTATTGTGGAAAAAATAATTTGTGCACATTCTAAAGTACTGCCTATATGTAGTGCTCACAGAAAACATTTTTTGAAAGATAGAAAATAAAAGATGAAACATAATTGATAGTGTACTTAGTTTTATCAGTATTAAAAATTAGTTGTAAGAATTTTGCAAAGATTAACTTGAATAATTTTGCACTCAATTTTAGATCATATTGAGAGCTTTTTGTTGGGTTTATTAATTCCGACATATTTGTCTTAATCTTTCTTTTAACACAATTCTATGTTAAATCTAGAAGGTTGTTAGGTGAACTTTTCATTGGAAACGTATTGCCTTTCATCCATTAAACAGTGTAATCACTTAAACAAATCAAATGTGTACATATTAATAATCATATTAAGATCTCTAATCCCTCCAGACTACAATGATAAAGTAATTTGACAAGAATTGCTTTGTTCCTCTACAAGGCTGTCAGATCTAGGTTTTAATTATCTTCTCACCACCTCTAGGCCTTTTCATATTCAGACAGTATGTAAATTAATGTAGTCTCTCATTTTGAAAGATTTAAGAAATAAAACTGTCTCTAGAATATTTCTATTAGCTCTGTTAATCACATATCCACCTTCCTATATAATCTAATTCAGAGAGAAAATACAGGAACTTAATTCCAAAGTACAAGATGAGAAGGAATGATATCCTTACACTTAACAAAATAAACATTAAGAATCATTAGGATCATCAAAGTGTTACTGAGGGAAAATTAACCAAAACATAAAAAAAAGTTCTAAAATGAAGCAAAATTTGATCTTCACTTAAATATATGTCTTGTTTCAACATGTTTAAAGCAGCTGGCACGATTCTAAACTTGGGGCTATTAACATTGAGCTAGAAGGACAAAAATCCTGTCTTTGTCTCATGCTGGGAAGAGAGACAAATAGATAATTAAACATATGATAAGTATTGTATCAGGGAATGTTAAGTACTATAAAGAAAAGGAAATAGGGTCATTGGAGGGAGTGAATGAGGATATAGGGTCATGGGAGGGAGAAATTCTAAGGAAATCATAAAAGGCTTTTCTTCTTACATGAAAGGTAAGTAGCAATCCCTAGAGTAAAGAAATGAAACACTGTTATCTAGGGGGTAGCATTGAAGATGATGAAAGCTGATTATAAAGCTTAGATTCTGATCAATTAAAATGATGGAACTGTTTTTAACTGAGATGAGAAGGACTGGAAGAGAAAAACATAGAGAAAAACAGGAGTTTGAATTTGGGCATAGTACTTTTAAAGTGCCTATTGAACATCCACAGAAAAATACCATATAAACAGTTTGATATGAGACTAGAACTTTAGTGGAATATTTATATTGGGTTATAACATTGGTGATTATCAACATACATGTGGGGCTGGAAGTTTTAAGGCTTAACTTGATCTATGGAAGGTTGAGCAAAGATGGAAATGAGTCTGAAGAAGGAGCCCCGCAGTTTTCCAATTGTTGATGTCAGAAGAGGCAGGATACATAGCATTAGAGATTAAGAAAGAACATTTGTGTTATCAGAAAAAAATATTTTTTTCATTGGAAACCAATTGAAGAAAATGTTTGAGCTAAGAGAGAATGAACAATTATGTCAGATGTTGTTGACAGGTCAAGTACAATAAAAATTATGAATTGACCATTGGAGCTCTCAAAATAAAGACCATGACAGAATGTCACTAAAACTATTTTAATGTAGTTGTTTGAGCAAAAACCTTATTGGAGTGGGTTCAGAAGAGAACAATCAAAATGATTAGACAGAGTTTATAAATGGCCTTTTAAAGGGTTTTGATGTAAAGAGGTCATAGAAGTGGGAAGGAAATGATAGAAGGATATGAAGCTTAGTGGGAAGTTTTTTGTTTGCTTGCGGAAGAGATAGGACAGCTTATTCATCTGCTGGTTATAAAGGCTTAAGGGAAAGGGAGATTAATACAAAAGGAGAGAGAGAGAGATGCTATGTCTTTGAATAGAGATGAGAATGGATCAGTTCACAATTGTAAGGGTTAGCTTTGGTAACATCTGTAACTATTCTTTGTTAATAAGAAGGGAAGGATAGAAAAGATAACAGATCCAGATGAAAGTAGGTTGGTAGACGTGCAGTAAGAGTGGAATCTTTTATCAGTTCTATTTTATTTCATCAGGAAATAAGAAAGGTCATGAACTGAAAGTAAATAAAGAGAAGCAAATATTCATACTTTGAGATGGAGAAGGTATGAACTAGTTATATAGGAAAACAGGAGAACAAATGCATTAGGGAAATATGGCATGATTCCATTAGGAGTCATGCATTTAAAATGAGATCCTGTTAGTACCTTTATGTGCTTTTCCATTCAGGTTTGGTTGCTTAGGTACAGATATGAAATAGGCAGAGAATTTGATTTTGCTATGGTTGAGGTTTTAACGGGCAAGTAAAATGAAAAAAGGGGAGGACAAGGAAATTGAAAGTGTATGTGAGGGCAGTTAAGCTGGATAAGGATGAAACATGATTCAGGTGTTGAGAGGAAGGGAAAACATGAAGGTCAATTGATTGATGGTTCCATGCAGTTGAATAATCTTGGAGGTCAGCTTACCAGATAAAAGTAATTAGAAAGGAGATAGTGATTAGAATGGACCCGTGGAAATTGGGCTACGGAGTGAGTACGGTATGTTGTATCAGAGAGGGAGAACATGGACTATTTTCTTCAGCCAAGTATTAAGGCCAGGAAAAAGTTGGGTCTTGTTTCTTCATGGGATTAATTGGTACAAAGACCTCTGGTTCCACGAACCACAAGATTGTATTCTTTCTGCCTTTCAATTCTGCCTTTGTTAATCATTTTCACAGTAAAACTGGGGTGGGGAAACTTGTTAGGCTAAGTGAATTATAATTATGTTTCTGAGTCTTTCAGACTTCATTATGCCCTGCCTGTTAACACCTGGACAGCTTTTTGCCTCAAGTAGGACCCTTGGCTTATTATTATCTGAAAAAAGGAGGACACCATTTTTTTAGAACTCAGCTCACCTATGCTTCTGTGCCTGTATTGCGCTCTGACAATGCATCAGTTAAGTATGGTTTCTATTTTATCTGAATTGGGAAGAAAGAATTCTGCATTATTTTCCATTTTATGCAGAAGGGAACTGATGAACTTCTTGATGCATACCCCTCTAATTGAACTCTCTTAGGATAAGTTTAATCAATGCCAGGTTGAAGAAAACTAAGGAAATCTTTTTCTTATTCTTGTAATGATCATTATCATGTTCCTTCCCCTGAAACTCCACAGTATTCAGCATAGTTGGGGGTCACAAACCACATTCTTCCTCAGGTTTACCCCTATCGTATTTCTTCCTTGAAGATCCCCCTAACAACCTTGCCTCACAATTTGGTCCCACAATCCTCAAAACTCCCACTAGTATTTTTCTTCAGTGATTCAACGTTTTGGATCAACAACTACTTAAAACCTCATCTCTTAATGTATCCTTCACAGTGCCTTGACAATAATAACCAGTTTTATAGTCATCATGTTTTTCACCACAATGCATTTTTATTTCTTCATAGTTTTGTAATCTGGCACTCACAACTGGAAAAAAAATCCCTCCAAGTTCAAAATCCATACCATCATATTTTATTTCTTTACCTGGTCACTCTGGTATGATGTCTAACTTTCATCAGTTTATATTGCAATTAGAGATTTTGCTTGTTTCATATTAGGCTTTGGTCAAATAAAACATCTTTAACATCTTCATGTGGGAAAGAAAGCACTTAATCTACTTATCTCTCTCTTCTAGGCTGATAAACAAAACTGAGCAAAAGGTCAAGGTTTTATCCCTATTGTATTTATTTTGTTCATACAAAGCATAATTATAGTCTATAACATCCTATTGATTATTACAAATTTTCATCTGATATTTTAGTTTTTGACTCATGTTTTTGAAACTTAAAAATTTTAAATTTAAAACTTAAAAAATTATTTTTTCTCCCATCCAGTTCCTTTAGCACAATTAAACAAAGAAGACATTCTAAAATGCTATCTTTGTTCATCATATTTGTACATCTCATATATTATTCATTAGAATATTTATGGATCTGTTCTAACCTTTCTAAAAATTGAGCACTATTAATAATAGTCCTTTGTAAAATGTTATACAAGTAAGCACAATCTTTAGGCACATGAGTTCTAAACTTAGGTCAAGGAAGTGGACATCACTATTTTGCCATATATCCATAGTCATATAAATCCGAAATCAGTTGCACAATAATAAGTACATATGTATTCCGGTTTATCACGTAATATTGTATGGCATATTGTTGTAGTCGTACTTGTGAGTTTAGATTGCTTTGTATTTGACTTTGAAATAGACCTCACATACTTCAATTTGAAATGCCTGATAGTGATATAACTTTGGACCATGTGAGAGAACAACTTTAGATTTGCTAAGCAAAGCAACATAAATTTGACCATTTAAAAATTATTAGCATAATTCAATATACCTTGTTTATTGAAACCATTTTAAGTTATTTCTTATGTGTACCTACATCTGCATCAAGGTCAGTGCCTAACACTAGGTTTCAATATTTTATGTGAATAAATGGTAGAACAAGCTTACCCATTTCATATTTTTAACATTTAATTATTCTTAAACTATTAATATTTTTCTGGAGATAATATGATATTCATCTGCATGGTAACATTCATGAGTAAAGCTATTTGATTATTTTATCCCATTTAATCTATATTCTTCTTGAAGACTAGAGTATGTTAACATTTCACTCAGATGCAGTTGAAAAGACATTAATGTAAATATTGCAAAACTAAGACACTAGTTTCCTGCTTCACTAGGACAAGATACTTAGTTTCTTAATCACTGAGTCTTAATTTCTTTAATCTACCAAAGGGAGAGAATAAATACATGCTTTGCTTTCATAATATAGATAATGCTATGACCGGATAAAATAAAACATAAAAAGAACTTTGCTCGTTCTCAAGTATTGTGAAAAAGATGTTATTTGGTTATTGTGTTTTCAATAGCTGTTTCTAAAAAAAAAAAAAGATAAAAATATAGAGGAGATAGAGAAGATACAACTTATTCCCTAATTTTTTATAAAATTAGAGCTCATTATATTTCTCTAAATCACTACTCTAAACTGTCTCCTATATGGAGAAAAGGAGGGTAATGAGGAGGTTGAAAATGTGGGAGTGTTTGGCTGTCACAATATCTGGAAATTGCCGCTGTGTTTTTGGGAGTGGGTAGTTAGAAAGCTAAATTTCTGCAATCTGCATGATAGCATCACACAAAAGAACTTCCTACTCTAAATGTCAATAACCAAGTAGTATTCTCAGTGAGCAAAAAAGATAAACTCATGCCATTTACAGAAACATGGATGGAACTGGAAGGGATTATTGTTAGTGAATTGAGTCAGAAGGCAGGAAGATAAATACCACTGGTTTCAATTATAGGTGGAATCTAGTGATACCAAGCAAAGGATCAGGCAAAGACAAGCTGACTTGTGAAAGCAGACAGTAGGTCTGAGATATTTTGGGAGGAAAGGGGAAGAGAACAAAACAGACTGTGTTGGAGGATTATGGGCGTTTTGGTGGTGGGAAAACTATGATGACCACACCTGAGGGGAGAAGTCCTATACTTTGAAAAAATAAACAGGGTTGTTTGTAAAATAGTATTTTTAAAATGATAATGTAAATACCAAAAAAATATTGGTTTATGTATGAGTTAAAGTTAGGTCACATGCCAGTATCTGTAGTTTTAATTCTACATCAAAAATTGGTATCTATAATAATAAAATAAAATCTAATCCTACTTACATGCTTCTCTGATAAAATATTTTATAAAATATAATGGAAAATATTAAATTATATGTGTATGTGTATGATGTAAAGATTGTAGTAAATATCTCTTAGTTGATTGTGATGGAGTTATAGTGATCTAAAATTATAATTTGAATTATGCACTATAGGAGTATTTTAACCACAATGTAAACAAAGTCTAGGGCAAAATAAACTTTATTACCAGTGAAGGTTGGCACCTAAAAAGGGAAAAATTCAGTTGTTAATGATATCGTTTTATCCTAGGCAATTGTAAAAGTTTCTTTAAGTAACAGGAAAATTTCTCCCTAATATTATTTGTGGGAATTTTTAATCATAGTAGGATGGACCCATGACTTGTCTTCATAATGGTGAGTATCTCTGCAAGAAGAAATCATTCCCTTCTCTCCCCAAAATAAAAAGTGCCCTTCATGGCTAAGTATTAAAATCAATACATTTATTATATACTATCAAATTGTTCACACTGCTTTGTATATGTTCAGTATAAGATATCTTCCAAATAACTTTATGGTATGGTGTTCAGCTTTTGTGATTACTAAGCTAAAATTATCTCTAATTCTTTGCCATTAATATCAGTCGTCCCCTTATCTTCAGTTAGTAAAGATCCATATGCAACATTTTGTTATTGGTCTGGAAAGAATGTATTTTCAGAATTGGTGACTGGAGTTGTAACTCTCTAGTTTCAGTCTAATAAAATTTTACATAGTAGGACATTAGAGTTTCTGCTACTTTAGGAAAGAAAACCACTAGTTTTTTTTTGTTTGTTTTTGTTTTTTTTTCGTAGATTCTAATAATGGTTAAAGATTTGTTTTCTCTGGTTACCTTAAAAGCATATACTGTTTTGATTAGTTTAGCTAGTATTTACTTTCAAGGAAAGTACTGCCCATTTCCATATTCTTAATGCCTAATTATACAGAGATTCAGTCTGGAAAGTTAAGAGATGGAATATAAATATTAAATGAATAATAGCAGTGATAGAAAATGATAATGCCATCAGTTGGGAATAACTGCTTAACATGGTCCTTATGTACTCTGTAGCTTCAGTTTGATTGAAAGGGAGAAATGAATAGAAATTATAAGTCTTTTGAAGGAATGCAAGTGTTCTATTCTTTAATTATGTGATATCCTGGATAAAATACTCTTTCTCTGATCCCATCACCTAGACCCAAGTTTACTTTTTTGGAAGACTCACAAGATCAATCATCTTCCCTCTTTTGGTGTTTAAATATGCAAATCATGAGGGGATAAAATTCAAATAAAATGTTTCCAGACATGAAGACCTGGTCATTTTCTCTTTTTGTTTGATAAATTAATCACTCACTTTCCTCATGGTTTACAAAATTTTCAGGAAAATAAAGCAAAAGCTTAACAAATGAAATGTTATTAAGCTGATTAAATATGGCATACATATCATGTACATTAAAATAATTTGAAATAATACTCACTTCATCATATCCATGGTTACACCTATATAGCAAGTGTTTATTCCATTTTTCTCAAAAACATTTCTTACTTTATATTTGCCTTATTTTCTCATTCTCAACCCCTTGAAATTAAAGGTTCCCATGTCCAAGAAGCATAGTTTCTATGTTGATAGTCATTCATAGCCAGATATACCACATTTTTAATATGACATATAATCTCTTTGTGGATTTTTTCATATTTATCCTTTTTTAACAATCCACAGTGTTGATTATTTTTAATTTTACAACATGTTAACATATTTGCCAGTGTGAAAAATATCAACATGGTTTCTGGTTTTGGTGGCATTTCCTAAAATCTTCGCTTCCCATATTGATTCAGATAAGCTCAGAGTATTTGAATTCTGTTATATTTCTATCAGATTTCATTAAATGAATCTTAATTAAGACAGACCTTTTTTTATGAACAGCTTATAAATAATACAAAAGTAGATATTATGTTTGATTCATATTCTCAAGGTGTATGTAAACCTCTAATAGTATATAACATCAAGTATATAGTGTCTAATGTGGGCATTTTCTTAAAATTATGTGTACTCTAAAGCATTATAAGTTCTCCAGCTGATAAGTGACATTTCCTCATTATATGTAAGGCTCTGTAAATGAACCAACCATAATCTTTAATCTGGGAATTATCAGATTCTAATTCTGGATCTACTAACTGACTGACCCTGAGAATTTACTTATTATAATTGGGGTCACTTATAAAATGAGGATTAGCCATTGTCTTTTCAGCTTCTTTATGTACTGTTGTGAAGATGACTTTGTTTTCTGTTGCTGTCTATTCTAGGTTTCTTATTGAAAATGAGAGGCATATCCAAAGGTAGAAAACAATATACTACCTCCAGCCAACCAAAACACAGAAAATATTAATTAGTGCCGCATCGAACACTTCCCTGTATTCACCAGGATGTTCATATTCTTGAATTATATATTTATCTCCTTACATGTAGATTTTTAGTATATGTATTTTCCTATGTTTTTAATCTAGGTGTTTTATGATTCCCAGTCTTATTTATTTCCAAGTCCTTAATCCATTTTGAAGTGAATTTTGTATGTGTATGAGTAAGTGGTCCAGTTTCGATCTTTTGCATCTATCTTTTCAGTTTTTCCAACTGGATTTGATGTAGACACTTTCTTTTCTACAATGTATACTTTTGATTCTTTTGTCATTGAAATGTCCAAATATATGTGGGTTTATTTGTAGGTTCTCAGTTCTATTTCATAAGCTTTATGTCTGATTTTGTTCCAGTGTTATGTGTTTTGGTCACTATAGCTTTGTAGTGTAGTTTGAAGGATATGCTCAATGAATATGGTAAGGGGCATTCATTAATACCACTTTTTAGGGGTAGGAGTTCAGAGTGCTCCTTACTTTCATCTGTAGTTTTGACCATGGTGGAAAAAGCAATACACTTAGGGAGCAGGAGGAAAAAGAAATACACTTGTATTATCTTTTGGACAAGCACTTTGTCAAACCACTAACTAGCTTGGTGGTGTATATTCTTTTGCATATTACTTCAGTTTTAGTTTCTTGAATGGAAATTTTCCAACAGTATTGTGTATGCTATTAAGATGAAAATATTCCAAGTCATTTGCATTTTCCTTTATGTGTACATTTTAAAAACTACCACATTTCAATTTATATTTGTAATGTACTAATGAACTGACTTGAAAGTGTAAAAGAGAACTATACTAAAATTTATACAAGATATTTACGATGGAGAGTATATTAAAAACCAC
The DNA here is from genome assembly GCA_004024945.1 of Uropsilus gracilis. Classification (NCBI taxonomy): domain Eukaryota; kingdom Metazoa; phylum Chordata; class Mammalia; order Eulipotyphla; family Talpidae; genus Uropsilus; species Uropsilus gracilis. The sequence continues at coordinate 31,258 of PVHY01015013.1, forward strand.
CTCACAAGGCTCTTGATTCTTTTATTCAAAAGCCATTCAAAACCCAACCATTCTTTTATGATTGCATCTTTATTGTTACTACATTAGAAAACACAGCACCTTGCATTTCACCTCTTATATTTTCTCTAAAATACAATCAATAAACATAGTAAGTAGGAATGTCTTGTATGGTTTTTTCATTGATAATTTTCTAAAGATTTTACAAGTGTATACCACCTGATTCTTTAAATGCAACTATGTATCTCAAAATAAGAAAGATGGGGCAGATATGTTATTAGACATTTTTTAAAAATTATTATTTAGTTTTATATCATTATCTACGCTGGGGTTCTTCCACCACCTTATCACCCAAGAAATTCTTCATAATATTCTGGAAATAGTATATTATAAGATGTTTTTGTTTTAACTGTTGGAAATACATTTTTTATGGCTTAATACAGGGTTTCATGGTATAAAGATAAATATTTTCATATCCACATAATATAATTATGTTTTGGAAAAATAAATTTGGAAAGAAATAATTATTGATAGTTTTTCAAAACATGGGGATAAAATATTCTTTTCAAAATCTCAAAGAAATATGTAGCAGCAACTTTGAATATTATGGTAAGGAACAGACACTTAAAAGTTGAGCACATCATCATCATATTAAGGTTATATTGTCTAAAGGCAAATTCCCATGGTCTGCAGATATCTATCATGGCCTGACTATTAAAATTCTCAGTAGTAACCAAGCATGTAAAATTTGATTTTCCCATCCCTCAATTCTCTCTCTTTAACAGTAAGAAAGAGTGCTGGAGAGAGGGAATATAAGTATAAATAATAATAGAACCGACCCACCATCTTCATGGGACATAAAGTATATAGGTACAGGCAATTTAGCAGTCATTTCAGCAAAACATGTTAAATATGGAAGGATACAGGAAAAATACTGAAACCAACCAGGATATGAGGGTGATGTGAAAGATTAGAAAAGCTAGTTCCAGAAGAAATATGATCTCAGTAGGTACTGGAAGAATGAATGAACCATACTGCTATATATAGTCTTATTCCTGACATTTAGTGAATATATGTCAGTACTCATCTTGGATCTGTATGTATAAAAGTAGAGCAGCTGAATTATAGGTATGAATTAGTTAGTACTGTCTAATAAATTTCCAATGTTTGTCCCAATTTGCACTTGTATCTCATATCTGTATATGAGAGTATCACTTGTTTTACAATTGTGTCACTATTTGTAAGATAAAATTAAGGTAGAAACTATTGGAAGTGGAGCCTGAGGGTGAATAGAATGTTGCAGATTGAGGGACAGCATACACAAAGATCTAAGGGGAAGGGGAAACATGACTGACTTGCATAATAGAAGATAATGTGGTGGTGTATGCTTGTGAATGAACAGTGATAGAAAATGAGGTTAAGTAGCAAGCAAGCACAAGATCATGAAGAGGCTTTGCATGCCACATGAAGAGGTTTAAAATTTATCCTAAAATTTACCTAAATGCCAATAAACATGGATAACATTTTATGTTGACTAAGCTTCCATATAGTAGTTTTAAAAAGTGGCAGATTGTTGAAAGGACATAGTAACCAACCTTAAGGATCTGTCAAGTGAAAACTTAGTATGAAGAACAGAATGTTAATTACATTAGGATTTTTTTTCTGTTGATTACATATTATAATAATATTCGGCATATATTGGGTTAATGAAATCAGTAATTAATTTTGCATAATTATGTTCCTTTTTGAAATGTAACTTCTAGAAAATCCACAATTCTTCCTGTGGCACACATTTTATTTATGCTTGTATGGAACTTCTACTGGACAGACTGATGCAAAAGGTGAAAGAACACTGAACAGAAATGCAGTGTTTTCAGCAGCGTTGAGCTATCAGTAAAGTGCAAACATTTCTTTTTAATATTTACTTAATATTTATTCTTAAAATATATATGTCTTTCAAATGTCCTTTGGCACCATCTCTTCACTTCAGAACTGAAGTATTCATTAGCTATCAAGCACTTCATTCTAAGACATGATGTTCCAGTGGAACATAATCAAACGGTTCCTAAAGTATCTGATTTTATAAACTGGCAATCCTTCTGGGCTTGAGAGACCTCACTCCTCTGAGACAAACCTCATGTGATATTTTGAAATTCATAACTTTTGGTGTTCAACATAGAGTGACAGTTCAATGTCCCTTAAAAGATGCTATCACTTTTTTCTATATCCGCCCAGTTTCTGATTGACTATAGAACAGGAGAAAAGTAACATGATTCTGTGTTTAGTCCCATCTGCCTTTCTGTTTAGAAATCCTAATGGGATAGAGAACCTGCCCTTCTCATTCCTCTTTTTTATTTCTCTCCATCAAAACCTGGACCAGAGGCAATCCTGGTTTACCAAACTATTTTTTTACTTTCCACTTGACCTGGTTTGATCCTTTCATGATAAGGATTTAACAGTTCGCACTAAACACAGTCACTTGACTCAGGTATTAGTTCTTATCAAATTCTTTGGTCTCATAACACCTATACTTTGGTCAAAAATATTTTTCCCCTTATGGAAGTAACATTGGTTTATGAGACTGTGTATGATTTGGAAGACTAGGTTCACACCTCCTCAGATATAGGTCAACAAACACCCCACCGCCACCATCCAAGCAATCGTTGTACTTTAACTCAGACCACTGTAACCCTCCCTACTTTGTTCACACCCCCATTTATCTTCCCCTTCTGGTAGTCTCATAGCTTTTAGAGATCCAAAAGAAGTGGTTTTGTTTTGTTTTGTTTTTGGTACAGATTATAGCTATATATAGTTACCATATTAGAAATTAAAACGGAGAAATTTTTAAAACTTATTTATTAACATTTAAATTACAATCCTTGAAAAATCTGTAATTCTGGCTTAATGAGAAACAACTGGAAATTCATATATGTTCCTGCATTTAAACTGGTGCAATATGGAGTTCTGACTGATATGTAAGAATAAATCTGGCCTTATATACATGAGTTTAAAAGGAAGGAGTGTGTTAATAGTCTTTTCAAACCATTCTAAACATGCTTCTTTAACACTATACTCAATAAGGCACGTGGCTGTTTCTTGAAAGTTAGTTGAAATGTGGAGTTCAAAAACACTATCAATAATCTTTTTGTTCTTTGTTTCCTCGAAGTCTTTCATACTAAATCTGTTGACCTCACAGGTTTTCTTTAAAGAGGATTGTGGACTCCATGGGCCACATTTAGAGAACTGCTTTTCTGAATAAAAACACAGACCTAAATAACCTCTGCAGTTCCTTTCTTCCCACGTGACACCTCTTTATGGCCCAGGTTTTCATTGTAAAGGACATTTCCCTCCAATATAAAATATAAACTAGAAGCATCTTGGTCAAAAAGTTTTATCATATCTTTTTTCTCATAAAAATCTTTTCAGAGTGTCAGGTCTCCTTGTGACCTTATCTGAAAAATTATTTATGTCAGAGAATCATCACCATGACATAGAGCAGGAAGTGGAGTATGTAATTGCCAAGATTATAAATATTAGTATAAGTGGTCAATAAATAATTACTAAGTATGTAAATGTGATTTCACACATTTGTAGTTTTCACTAAATAATTCCCTATCTCTTGATTCTAGATGTTAACAAGTGAAAATATTGACTTAATTAGGTTTCCTGATCTAAAAAATGAGTTAAAAATTCAGGCATTCACAAGAAATGCAAGCACAAGAGAATTTCACTTACTTCTGAACTGTATTAAAGTAAAATAACCTTATTTTATTATATGTAAGTCCCTTCTGATTCCTAGAATTTTGATTTATAGGTATTCTATCAAGGTGAGATTATCTGTAAATGTATTCTTTTAATGTCATGAGTTTCTAATTATACATTTATTCATTATCCTTCCTCATATCTTATTTTATTTAATATTGATATAAAAATCTTGCTTTTAAAGTATTTTACTATTTTATATAATGCAGTGATTCTGGTATTTACAAATTAGACTATTTTCTCCACTTTTTCTAAGGGATGGAAGAATGCATTTGGTCATTTTCTTACAACGTTGTTCATTTTTGTGCAGTGTTTGATTTCTCCCCTCAGGTGTGGTTCCTTTATTTCTTCTAGCACCATAGCACCTGTGAACCAACACCATAGTCCCTTGTGTTCTTCCATGCCCTGTTTTGACCCCTCTTCTTACTTTTCCTGTATGCCTCAGATCTATGTTCAGTTTAGGTTTTGCTTTTTTCTTGATTCTTTGCTCAGTTTCTCTATATTCCACATCTACCCAATATTTGAAACCATCCATCTTTTCTGACTTATTTTGTGTAATTCTTCCAGTTCCATGGATGTTTATGCAAATGGCATGAATTTGTCTTTTTGATCACTGAGTAGTATTCCTCTGTGTGTGTGTGTGTGTGTGTGTGTGTGTGTGTATCTCATCTTCTATATTAATTCATCTGTTTGGGGGCATTAGCTTGTTTCCCTGTCTTAACTGTTGTAAATAATGCTGCAGTAAACACAGGAGTGCAGATTTCCTTTTGAGTTAGTGTTTTTGTGCTCTTCAAATAGATTCCTCGGAGTGAAATTGCTGGATCATATGGTACAACCATTTTTAGTATTTTGAGAACCCTCCACACAGTTTTACAAAGCGGCTGAATCAGTTTATATGTCAGGCACAATTCTTAGTGAAAATTGTCTTTGATTTAGCTAAAATTCATGCAAGGTGCTTTCTGACCCTGCTACTAACTGAATTTACAAAAAGACATAGCTGATTTGGACTATCACATATGAACCTCTCAGTTAATTCCCTCACCAGGCTTTTCTAATTATAGTTGATTTCCTTTTTAAAGTTTTTCCTCTGGCCGACATGACTCTCCAATCAAGTTGACAGTTGTGTTCCTCATTGTGAATTAACAGATCGGCATTCAGGTTCATTCTGAAATATCCTGGGAATTACTTAGTGTAAACCAGCATCCCTAAGTTTGATCAGCGCTAAGGCATTAACAACACTGTTTCTAGACATGGATGATAATAAATGTATTAAGCAATTTTTGGTAGGTCAGAGGCTTTAGCAGCCAGTTTGTCTCTGTTAATATATGTTAAAATGTCATTTGTCACTTTTTTCACATATCTTTAAAATAATAGGTGAGATATAATAAATGACTTGAGTTCAATTTTATGTTGAAAACTCACTGTTTTCTTATAAGGGACAGTGTTTTTCTATAGATAAAACCACTTTGAATGGGCTGACTACATCTTCAATATTATCAGAAGGTAGGCTTAATTGCTATTCCCCAGGAAGGAGTTTAAAAAATCAACAAAAGCAAAAAAAAAAAAAACTCAGTGCTTTCTGTTTGAAAGGTTATTTTCTTTCTGTATCTTTGCTATTTTGAAGTAAATCTTAAAATTTTGTCTTGAGAAATAAACCTCAAGTAAATGTTTGTGTTGAGACAAATACATAGTCAGGTTTTCCAGAAGTGGAAAAAATGCAGTAGGTAAATGGAATAAAATGATCATTTTCCCTTTTAAACCATCACCACTAAAGACTTAATAATGAAACTGGGTGGCCCTAACCCCCCCCCCCACTCCAGGTGGTAGCATTTAACAAAGTACTCTGCTCCCATTGGCTGGTGGCAGTTTAAAAAGGAGTCCGGGAGAAGCCACGGGGGGGGGAGAGAGAAGGTAGTTGGAGGAGCACCGTCCGAGAGAAGCCGCGAGAGGGGGAGAGAGAAGTGGAAGTTGG
>PVHY01015014.1:0-39017 GCA_004024945.1 Uropsilus gracilis
CTGAAAACACTGCCTGTTGGCATAAAAAGCCTAAATCAGCAAGAATTTTAATTCAAAAGGGTTAATAACAAATGGGAGAAATCATGACTTAAGATCTGTGGGTGATATGGAATTATATCCTTGGCTACCCCAGAAGTGTAAAACATACAGAGTTTTCATCTATGATCATGAAGCAAAGAGAGGTCACTGAAAGGTATATACTACACCCTATGGATTCCAATTGAATTCAGTATGTTTCTATGTGAAAACACTACCATTTGGCATGAAAAGCCTAACTCAGCAAGGATTGAATAAAAAAAGGGTTAATAACAAGTGCCAGAAATCATGACTTCAGAAACATGGGTGATATGCATTATATTCTTTTCTCTCCATGAAGTGTAAAGCATAGAGAGATTTCATCTATAAACATCAACGTACCAGGTAGTTCCATAAAGTTATACTGTACCCTTCAGAGTGTGATTGAATTCAGAAGGTTTCTTGCTGCAAATACAGCCAGTTGGCCTGAAAGGCCTAAAAGAGCAGGAATTTGAATGAAAAAAGGGTTAATAAATAGTGGGGGAAATCATGACTTAAGATCTGTGGGTGATATGGACTATAACCATTTCTACTACATAAATTGTCAAACATAGAGAGAATTCACCTATAAGCTTCAATGTACAGAGAAGTTCCATAAAAATATATACTGCACCTTTGGAGTGTGATTGATTCAAAAGGTTTTAGCTGAAAACACTGCCTGTTGGTCTGAAAGATCCAAATCAGCATGAATTTAAATAATAAAATGGTTAATAACAAGTGGGAGAAAACATGACTTAAGATCTGTAGGTGATATGGAGTTATATCCTTTTCTACCCCATGAATGTAAAACATAGAGAGATTTCATTTATGAACATCAAAGTACAGAGAAGTCACAGAAAGATATGTAATGCAATCTTACGAGTATGATGGAATTCACATTTTTTATTTGAGAACACTGATTTATGGCCTGAAACGCCCAATAAAGAGGAATTTGAAATACGAAGGGTTAATTGGGAGAAATCATGAGTTAAGATCTGTGGGTGATATGGACTATATCCTTTTCTAATCCATGAATTGTAAAACATATATTTCATCTATGATCATCATAGTACAGAGAAATCACAGAAAGATATATACTGCACCCTTTTGAGTGGGATTGAATTCAGAAGGTTTCTCACTGAGAACACTGCCTGTGGGCCTGAAAGGCCTAAATCAGCAGGAATATAATGATGAAAGGGCTAATAGCAAGTGGGAGAAATCATGACTTATGATCTGTGGGTGATATGGACTTACAACCTTTTGAGTCCATGAAATGTAAAACATAGAGAGATTTCATCTATAAACATCAACGTACAGTGAAGTTCCATAAAATTATATACTGCACCCTTTGGAGTAGATTGATTTCAGAAGGTTTCTCGCTGAAAACACAGCCTTTGTTCTGAAAGGTATAAATCAGCAGGAATTTAATGAAAAAAGCATTAATAACAAGTGGTAACAATAAAGACTGAAGATCTGTGGGTTATATAAATTTATGCCCTTTTCTACTCCATGAAGTATAAATAATACATTTTATATATGATCATCAAAGTACAGAGAAGTCACAGAAAGGTATATAATGCAATCTTAGGTGTCTGATTGAATGCAGGAGTTTTCACCCTAAAAACACTGCTTTATGGCCAGAAGACCAAAATAAGAGGAAATTTAATGAAAGAAGGACTAATAACAAGTGGGAGAAATTATGAGTTAAGACCTGTGGGTGATATAAACATATATCCTTTTCCACTCCATGAAGTGTAAAACATAGAGTGATTTCATCTATGAACATCAACGTATATCAAGTTCCATAAAGATATATACTGCACCCTTTGGAGTGTGATTGAATTCCAAGGCTCCTCACTGAAAACACTGCCTGTTGCCATGAAAGGACTAAATCAGGAGGAATTTGAATAAAAAAATGATTAGTAACAAGTGGGAGAAATCATGACTAAGATCTGTGGGTGATCTGGACTTCTATTCTTTTTTCTACCCCATGAAGTATAAAACACAGATTTCATCGATGATATTCAAAGTACAGAAAAATCACAGAAAGATATATACTGCACCCTTTGGAGAATGATTGATTTCAGGTTGTTTCTCACTTTATATACAGCCTGTTGGCCTGAAAGGCCTAAGTCAGAGGAAGTTGAATGAAAAAAGAGTTAATAACAAGTGGAGAAATCATATGGTACGATCTGTGGGTGATATGGACTTATATCCTCATCTACCCCATGAAGTGTAAAACATAGAGATTTCATCTATGATCATCAAAGTACAGAGAAGTCACAGAAAGATATGTAATGCAATCTTAGGAATCTGATTGAATTCAGTAGTTTTCTACATGAAAACGTTTTTTTTTATGGCCAGAAAGGTCTAAATAAGAGGAATTTAAATAAAAAAGGATTAATAGCAAGGCAGAGAATTCATGTGTTACGATCAGAGGGTGATGTGGACTTATATCCTGTTCTACTCAATGAAGTTTAAAACATACACTTCATCTATGATCATCAAAGTACAGAGAAGTCACAGAAAGATATATAATGCAATCTTAGGTTTCTGATTGAATGCAGGAGTTTTCTCCCTGAAAACCCTGCTTTATGGCCAGAAAGTCCTAAAGAGGAATTTGAATGAAAGAAGGATTAATAATAAGTGGGAGAAATCATGACTGAAGATCTGTAGGTGATATGGACTTATATCCTATTCTACTCCATGTAGTGTAAAACATAGAGTGATTTCTTCAATAACCATCAATGTGTACTGGGAAGTTACATAAAATTATATACTGTACCCTTTGGAGTGTGATTGATTTCGAAAGGTTTCTCGCTGAAAACACAGCCTGTTGGTCTGAAAGCCCTAAGTCAGCAGGAAGTTGAAAGAAAAAAATGTTAATAACAACTGTGAGAAATCATGACTTAAGAGCTGTGGGTGATATGGACTTAAATCCTTTTCTACTGGATGAAGTGTAAAACATAGAGAGATTTCATCTATGATCATCAAAATACAGAGAAGTCACAGAAAGATATATAATGCACCATTTGGAGTCTGATTGAATTCAGTAGATTTATCATTGAAAAAAATGCCAGTTGGCCTAAAAGACCTAAATTGGCTGGAAATTGAATGAGAAAAGGGTTCATAACAAGTGAAGAAATCATGACTTAAGAGCTGGAAGTGAGATGTACTTGTATTCTGTGCTGTACGATGAGGTGTACAACATAGGAAAATTTCATCGCTATACATCTGAGTAGAGAACGTTACGTAAGATACAAACGGCTACTTTGGAGTCTGTTTCATTCAGGAGTATTGACGCGGAAAATGCAGGAATTGACCCTCAAGGCTGAACCATGCAGGTATTTGTGTGTGAGAAATCATTATTAATAACTGTGGGTGATATGAACTTATATCCTTTTTTATTTCATGAAGTATAAACATAGAGAGATTTTATCTATGATTATCAAAATACAGAGAAGTCACAGAAAGAAAAAGCGCAACCTTTGGAGTCTGATTGAACTTAGGAGGTTTATCGCTGAAAACTCCACCAGTAGGCCTGAAAGGCATAAATAGTCTGGAATTGCAATGAAAAAAGGGTTAATAACAAGTGCGAGAAATCATGTCTTAAGAGCTGAGGGTGATATGGAACTTTTCTACTCCATGCAGTGTAATCATAGAGAGATTTCATCAATTATCATCAAAGTACAGAGAAGTCACAGAAAGATATATACTACACCCTTTGGTGTCTGATTGAAATTCAAGAGGTATCTGGCTGAAAACACCACCTGGTGGCCTGAAAGGCCTAAATCAGAAGGCATTTGAATGAAAAAGAGTTAATAACAAGTGCGAGAAATCATGACTTAAGAGCTGTGGGTGATATGGACTTATATCTTTTTCTACTGGATAAAGTGTAAAACCTAGAGAGATTTCATCTATGATGATCAAAGTACAGAGAATTCACAGAAAGATATATACTGCACCCATTGGAGTTTGATTGAATTTAGGAGAGGTTTATTGCTGAAAACACTACCAGTTGGCCTGAAACCTAAATCCTAGGAATTTGAATGAAACAATATTTAACAAGAAGTGCGAGAAACATGACTTAGAAGCGGTTGGTGATATGGACATTTATCCTTTTCTACTCCATGAAGTGTAAAACATAGATTTCATCTACGATCATAAAAATACAGAGTAGTTACAGAAAGCTAAATACTGCACCATTTGGAGTCTGAATTCAGCAGGTTTATCGCTGAAAACACCGCCAGTTGGCCTGAAAGGCCTAAATCGGCTGGAATTGATTGAACAACAAGTTAATAACAAGTGGGAGAAATCATGACTTAATAGCTGGAGGTGAGATTGAATTATATCCTGTGCTATTCGATGAAGTGTACAACATAGGGAAATTTCATCCCTATACATCTGAGTAGAGAAACGTTAACTAAGATATAAACAGCTCCTTTGTAGTCTGTTTCAATTCAGGAACATTGTTGCTGAAAATGCAGGAAGTTCATCATCAAGGTCGACCCATGCAAAATTTGAGTGAAACAAAGGTTAATAACAAGTGTGAGAAATCAGGACTTAATCTCTCATTACTTAAGAACTATGGGTGATACGGACTTATATCCTTTTCTACTCCACGAAGTATAAAACATAGAGAGATTTCATCTACGATCACAAGTACAAAAGTCACAGAGAGATATATACTACACCCTTTGGAGTCTGATTGAATTCAGGAGGTTTCTCGTGAAAACACCGCCAGTTGGCCTGACAGGCCTATATCCTAGGTATTTCAATGGAACAAAATTTATTAACAAGTGTGAGAAACATGACTTAAGAGTTTTGGGTGATATGGACTTATATCCTTTTCTACTCCATGAAGTGTAAAAATAGAGATTTCATCTATAAACATCAATGTACAGGAAAGTTCCATAAAGATATACACTGTACCCTTTGGAGTCTGATTGAATTGAGAGGTTTATCGCTGAAAACACTGCCATATGTCCTGAAAGGCCTGAATCAGCTGGAATTTGAATGAAAAAGGGGTTAATAACATGAGCGAAATCATGACTTAAGAGCTGTGGGTGATATGGCACTATATCGTTTTCTACTAGATGAAGTGTAAAACAAGGAGAGATTTCATTTATGATCATCAATGTACGGAGAAGTCACAGAAAGATATATACTGCACCTTTTGGTGTCTGATTGAATTCAGGAGGCTTCTTGCTGAAAAGATCGCCAGGTGGCCTGAAAGGCCTAAATCAGTAGGAATATGAATGAAAAAGAGTTAATAACAAATGTGAGAAATCATGACTTAAGAAATAGGGGTGATATGGACTTATATCCTTTTCTACTCCATGAAGTGTAATACATGGAGAGATTTCATCTATGATTAACAAGGTATAGAGAAGTCACAGAATGAAAAATAATGTTCCCTTTGGTGTCTGATTGAATTCAGGAGGTTTCTCATTGAAAACAATGCCACGTGGACTGAAAGGTCTAAATCAGCAGGTTTTGAATGAAAAAGACTCAGTAACAAGTGCGACTAATCATGAATTAAGAAATGGGGGTGATATGGACTTCTATACTCTTCTACTCCATGAACTGTAAATCATAGAGAGATTTCCCCTATGATCATCAAAGTACTGATAAATTACAGAAAGATATATACTGCACCATTTGTGTCTGATGAATTCAGGAAGTATCTCACTGAAAACTCCACCAGGTGGCCTGAATGGCTTAAATCAGCTGGAATTTGAATGAAAAAGAGTTAATAACAAGTGCGAGAAATCATGACATAAGAGATATGGGTTATATGGACTTATATCCTTTTCTACTAGATGAAGTGTAAAACAGAGAGAGATTTCATCTATAATCATCAAAGTAAAGAGAAGTCACAGAAAGTTATATACTGTACACTTTGGTGTCTGAATGAATTGAGGAGGCTTCTCCCTGAAAACAAACCGGTGGTCTGAGAGGACTAAATCAGCAAAGATTTGAATGAAAAAGTATTAATAACAAGTGTGAGAAATCATGACTTAAGAGATGTGGGTGATATGGACTTATATTTTTTTCTACTCCATGAAGTGCAAAACATGGAGAGATTTCATCTATGATCATCAAAGTATAAAGAAGTCACAGAAAAATATATTATCTACACTTTGGTGTCTGATTAAATTCAGGAGGTTTCTCGCTGAACACACCGCCAGGTGGCCTGAAAAGTCTGAATCAGCAGGAGTTTGAATGAAAAAGAGAATATAACAAGTGCGAGAAATCACGAGGTAAGAGCTGAGGGTGATATAGGTTTATAGTCTTTTCTACTGGATGAAGTGTAAAACATAGAGAGATTTTATCTATGACCGTCAAAGTACAGAGAATTCACAGAAAGATATAAACTGAACCAATTGGTTCTGATTGAATATAGGAGGTTTCTCATGAAAACACCACCAGTTGGCCTGAAAGGCCTAAATCCTAGGAATTTGAATAAAACAAAGGTTAATAACAAGTGTGAGAAACAATTCTTAAATGCTGTGGGTGATAAGGACTTATATCCTTTTCTACTCAATGATGTGTAAAACATGGAGAGATTTCATCTATGATCATCAAAGTATAGAGAAGTTACAGAAAGATATATACTGGACCCTTTGGTGTCTGATTGAATACAGGAGGTTTCTCTCTGAAAACAATGCCAGGAGGCCTGAAAGGCCTAAATGCAAGAATTTGAATGAAAAAGTGTTCATAACAAGTGTGAGAGATCATGACTTAAGAGCTGTGGGTGATATGGGCTTATATCCTTTTCAACTGTATGAAGTGTAAAACATACATTTCATCTATGATCATCAAAATACAGAGAAGTCAAAGAAAGATATATACTGCACCCATGGGAGTCTGATTGAATTCAGGAGGTTTCTCATGATAATACCAATAGTTGGCCTGAGAAACCTAGATCCTAGGAATTTGAATGAAACAAAATTTAATAAGAAGTGCGAGAAACATGACTTAAGAGCTGTGGGTGATAAGGACTTATATCCTTTTCTACTCCATGAACTGTAAAACATAGAGAGATTTCATCTATGATCATAAAAATACAGAGAAGTCACAGAAAGCAAAATATTGCCCCCTTTGGAGTTTGATTGAATTCAGGAAGTTTCTCACTGAAAACACTGCCAGTTGGCCTGAAAGGCCTAAAATGGCTGGAATTTGAATGAAAAAATGTGAATAACAAGTGGGAGAAATCATGACTTAAGAGCTGGAAGTGAGATGGACTTATTATCCTGTGCTATTCAATGAAGTGTACAACAAGGGAAATTTCATCCCTATACATCTGAGTAGAGATACAATAAGTAAGCTAGAAACAGCTCCTTTATAATCTTTTCAACTTAGGAGCACTGTCACTGAAAATGCTGGATGTTCACCCTCAAGGCCGACCCAAGTAGGAATTAGAGTGAAACAAAGGTTAATAACAAGTGAGAGAAATCATTAATAAGAGCTGTGTGTCATATGAAAAAGAGTTAATAACAAGTGTGAGTAATCATGATTTAAGAGCTGTGCGTGATATGGAATAATATCCTTTTTTACTCCATGAAGTGTAAAACATAGAGGGATTTCATCTATGATCATCAAAGTACAGAGAAGTCACAGAAAGATATATACTGCACCCTTGGTGTCTGATTGAATTCAGGACGCTTCTTGCTGAAAACACTGCCAGGTGGTCTGAATGGCCTAAATCCGCAGGAATTTGAATGAAAAAGTCTTAATAACAAGTTTGAGAAATCAAGACTTAAGAGAGGTATGTGATATGGACTTGTATCCTTTTCTACTTCATGAAGTGTAAAACATGGAGAGATTTCATATATGATCATCAAAGTATAGAGAAGTAGAGAAAGATATATTCTGTACACTTTGGTGTCTGATTGAATTGAGGAAGTTTCTCGATGAAAAAACCGCCAGGTGGCCTGAAAGGTCTAAATCAGTAGGTATTTGAATGAAAAAAGGGTTCATAACAAGTGCCAGCAATCATGACTAAGATCTGTGGGTGATATTGACTTATATCCTTTTCTATGCCATGAAGTGTAACACATAGAGAGATTTCATCTATGATCACAATATACAGAGAACTCACAGAAATATATACACTGCACCCACAGGAGTTTGAATGAATTCAGGAGGTTTCTCGCTGAAAACACCACCAGGTGGTCCTAAAGGCCCAAATCAGCAGGAATTTGAATGAAAAAGTCTTAATAACAAGTGCGAGAAATCATGTCTTAAGATGTGGGTGATATTGCCCTATACCGTATTCTACTGGATGAAGTGTAAAACATAGACAGATTTCATCTATGATGATCAAAGTACAAGAAGTACCAGAGATATATACTGCACCCTTTGGAGTCTGATTGAATTCAGGAGGTTCTCCCTGAAACACAGCCTTATGGCCTGAAAAGCCCAAACCATTAGGTATTTGAATGAAAAAAGGGTTCATAACAAGTGTGAGCAATCATGACTAATATCTGTGGGTGATATGGACTTATATCCTTTTTTACTCCATTTAGTGTAAAACATAGAAAGATTTCATCTATGATCATCAAGTTACAGAAAAGTCACAGAAAGATATATACTGCACATTTAGTGTCTGACTGAATTCAGGATTTTTCTGCTGAAAACACTGCTGGTGGCCTGAAAGACCTAAATCAGCAGGAATTTGAATGAAAAAGTCTTAATAACAAGTGCGAGAAATCATGACTTAAGAGATGTGGGTGATATGGTCTTATATCCTATTCTACTGGATGAAGTATAAAACATAGACACATTTTATCTATGATGATTAAAGTACAGAGAAGTCACAGAAATATATATACTGCACCCTTTGGCGTCCAAATGTATTCAGGAGATTCTCCCTCAAAACACTGCCTTATGTCCAGAAAAGCCTAAATCAGTAGGTATTTGAATGAAAAAAGTGTTAATAACAAGTGGGAGAAATCATGACTTAAGTTCTGTGGGTGATATGGACCTATATCCTTTTTACACCATGAATTGTAAAACATAGAGAGATTTCATCTATGATCATCAAAGTAAAGAGAAGTTACAGAAAGATATATAGTGGACACTTTGGATTCTGATTGAATTCAGGGTTTAATGCTGATAACACTGCTTGTTGGCCTGAAGGACCTATATAGGAGGAATTTGAAAGAAAAAAGGGTTTTAACAAGTGGGAGAAATCATGACTTAAGATCTGTGGGTGATATGGAATTATATCCTATTCTACCCCATGAAGTGTAAACATAGAGAGATTTCATCTATGATCATCAAAGTACAGAGAAATCACAGAAAGATATAAATTGCAATCTTAGGAGCCTGATTGTATTCAGGAGTTTTCTCCAGAAAACACTGCCTTATGGTCTGATAGGCCTAAATAAGAGGAATTATAATGAAAGAAGTTTTAATAACAAGTGTGAGAAATCATGAGCCAAGATCTGTGGGTGATATGGACTAATAACCTTTTCTATTTCATGAAGTGTAAAACATAGATTTCATGTATGATCATCAAAGTACGTAGAAGTCACAGAAAGATATATACTGCACCCTTTGGAATCTGATTGAATTCAGGAGATTTCTCGCTGAAAACACTGCTGTTGCCCGAAAGGCCTAAATAGCAGGAATTTGAATGAAAAAAGGGTTTTAACAAGTGGGAGAAATCATGACTTAAGATCTGTGATTGGTATGGATTTGAATCCTTTTCTACCCCATAGAGAGATTTCATCTATGATCATCAAAGTACAAAGAAGTCACAGAAAGACATCTAATGCAATCTTAGGAGCCTGATTGAATATAGGAGTTTTCTCCCTGAACAGTGCCTCATGGCCTAAAAAGCCTAAATAAGAGGAATTTGAATGAAAGAAGAGTTAATAACAATTGGGAGAAATCATGAGTTAATATCTGTGGTGATATGAACTTATACACTTTTCTATCCATGAAGTGTAAAATATAGAGAGATTTCATCTATAAACATCAACGTACAGGGAATTTCCTTAAAAATATAGACTGCACCCTTTGGAGTGTGATTGAATTCACAAGGTTTTTAGCTGAAAACTCTGCCTGATGGCCTGAAAGCCATAAATCAGCAGGAATTTAATTGAATAAAGAGTTAATAAAAAGTAGAAGAAATCATCACTTAAGATCAGTGGGTGATATGGATTTATATCCTTTTCTACTCCATTAGTGGAAAACATAGAAAGATTTCAACAATAAACATCAATTACAGGGAAGTTCCATAGAAATATATACTGCACCCTTTGGAGTGTGATTGAATTCAGGGTTTTCTCCCTGAAAACATTTCCTGTTGCCTGAAAGGCCTAATCAGTAGGATTTGAATGAAAAAGGGTTTACAACAAGTGGGAGAAATCATAATATAAGCTCTGTGGGTGATATGGACTTATATCCTTTTCTATCCCATGAAGTGAAAAACATAGAGAGATTTCATCTATGATCATCAAAGAACAGAGTAGTCACAGAAAGATATATATACTGCACCCTTTGGAGTCTGAATGAATTCAGGAAGTTTCTACCTGAAAAACCTTCTTGTTGGCCTGAAAGGCCTAAATAGCAGGAATTTGAATGAATAATCTTTTTCACAAGTCGGAGAAATCATGACTTAAGATCTGTTGGTGATATGGACTTAAGTCCTTTTCTTCCCCATTTAGTATTAAACATAGATTTCATCTATGATCATCAAAGTCACAGAAAGATATGTAATGCAATCTTACGAGCCTGATTGAATTCAGGATTTTTCTGCTAAAACACTGTTTTATGGCCTGATAGGCCTAAATAAGAGGATAGAATGAAAGAATGGTTAATAACAAGTGGGACAAATCATGAGTTAAGAACTGTGGGTGATATGTACTTAGATCCTTTTCTAATCCATGAGGTGTAAAACATAGATTTCATATATGATCATCAAAGTAAAGAGAAGTCACAGAAATATATATACTGCATCCTTTGGAGTCTGATTGAATTCAGGAGGTTTCTCGATGAAAACACTGCCTGTTGGACTGAAAGGACTAAATAAGCAGGAATTTGAACAAAAAAGGTTAAAAAATAGTGGGAGAAATCATGACGTATGCTCTGTGGGTGAAATGGAATTATATCCTTTTCTATCCCAGGAAATATAAAACATAGAGACATTTCAACAGTAAACATCAATTTACAAGGAAGTTCCATAGAAATATATACTGCACCCTTTGGTGTCTGATTAAATTCAGGAGTTTTCTCCCTGAAAACACTGCCTGTTGGCCTGATAGGCATAAACGAGCAGGAATTTGAATTTAAAAAAGGTTAATAACAAGTGGGAAATCATGACTTAAGATCTATGTGTGTGATATGGACTTATATCCTTTTCAACCCCATGAAGTATAAAACATAAAGAGATCTCATCTGTGATCATCAAAGAACAGAGTAGTCACAGAAAAATATATACTGCACCCTTTTGAATCTGATTGAATTCAGGAGTTTTCTCGCTGAAAACACTGCCTGTTGGCCTGAAAGGCCTAAATAGCAGGAATTTGAATGAAAAAGTATTTTAACAAGTGGGCCAAATCATGACGTAAGAACTGAGGGTTATATGGATTTATATCCTTTTCTACCCCATGTAGTGTAAAACAGAGAGTTTTTATCTATGATCATCAGAGTACAGAGAAGTCACAGAAAGATTATATTGCACCCTTTGTTGTCTGATTGAATTCATGAGGTTTCTAGCTGAAAACAATGCCTGTTGACTGAAAGGCCTAAACCAGCCTGAATTTGAATGAATGCAATGCAATATTAGGAGTCTGATTGAATTCAGGAGTTTTCTCATGAGCACACTGCTTTATGGCCTAAAAGGCCTAAATAAGAGGTATTTGAATGAAAGCATGGTTTATCAAAAGTGGGAGAAATCATGAGTTAAGACCTGTGGGTGATATTGACATACATATTTTTCTACTCCATGAAGTGTAAAAATAGAGATTTCATCTATAAACATCAATGTACAGGGAAGTTCTATAAAGATATATACTGCACCCTTTGGAGTGTGATTGAATTCACAAGGTTTCTCGCTGCAAACACTGCCTGATGGCCTGAGAGGCCTAAATCAGCAGGAATTGGATGAAAAAAGGGTTAACAAAAAGTGGTAGAAATCATAACTTTAGTTCTGTGGGTGATATGGAATTTTATCCATTTCTACCTCATGAAGTATAAAACATAGATTTCATCTATGATCATCAAAGTATAGAGAAGTCACAGAAAGATATATACTGCACCCTTGGAGTCTGATTGAATTCAGGATGTTTCTCACTGACAACACTGCCTGTTGGACTGAAAGGCCTAAATCAGTAGTAATTTGAATGAAAAAGGGTTAATAACAAGAGGGAGAAAAAATGACTTAAGATCTGTGGGTGATATGAAGTTATATCCGTTTCTACTCCATGAAGTGTAGAACATAGATTTCAGCTATAATCATCAAAGTATGGAAAATTACAAAATGATATATAATTCACCATCAGGCGTCTGATTGAATTCAGGAGTTTTCTCCCTGAAACACTTACTTATGGCCTGAAAGGCCTAAATAAGAAAATTTGAAGAAAGAAGGTTTAATAACAAGTTGGAGAAAATATGAGTTAATACCTGTGGTGATGTGGATTTATATCCTTTTCTATTCATGATGTGTAAAACCTAGAGAGATATCATCTGTAAACATCAACGTACAGGGAAGTTCCATAAAGAAATATTCTGCATTCTTGGATTTTGATTGAATTCACCAGTTTTCTCGCTGAATACAATGCCTGTTTTACTGAAAGGCCAATATCAGAACGATTTTGAATGAAAAAAGTGTTAATAACAAGTTGGAGAAATCATGACTTAAGATCTGTGGGACATTTGCACTTCTATCCTTTCTACTCCATGAAGTGTAAAACATAGATTTCATTTATGATCGTCAAAGTACAGAGAAGTCACAGAAAGACCTATACTTCCCCCTTTGGAATCTGATTGAATTCAGGAGGTTTTCCCAGAAAACAATACCTGTTGGACTGAATCCTAAACCAGAAGGAATTTAAATGGAAGAATGGTTAATAACAAGTGGGAGAAATCATGACTTAAGATCTATGGGTCATATGGACTTATAATCTCTTCTACCCATGAAGTGTAAAACATAGAGATCTCATCTATGATCATCAAAAAACATTATAGTCACAGAATGATATATACTGCACCCTTTGGAATCTGATTGAATTCAGGAGATTTCTAGCTGAAAACACTGCCTGTTGGCCTGAAAGGCCTGAAAGCAGGAATTTGATGAAAAAAGGGTTTTATCAAGTGGGACAATCATGACTTAAGATCTTTGGGTTATATGGATATATCCTTTCTACACCATGAAGTGCAAAACAGAGAGATTTCATCTATGATCATCAAATTACAGAGAAGTACAGAAAGAGATATAAAGCACTCTTAGGTGTCTGATTGAATTCAGGAGTTTTCTCCCTGAAAACACTGCTTTATGGCCAGAAAGCCCTAATAAGAGGAATTTGAATGAAAGAAGAGTTAACAATATGTGGGTGAAATCATGAGTTAGAATCTGTGGGTGATATGGACTATATCATTTTCAACCCAATGAAGTATAAATCATATAGTGATTTCATCAATAAACATGAACGTAAGACCATAAAAATGGGAAGACCATAAAAATGTATACTGCACCCATTGGAGTGTGATTGAATTCAAAAGGTTTCTCGCTGAAAACACAGCTGGTTGGCCTGAAAGGCCTAAATCAGCAGGAAGTGAATGTTAAAAGGGTTAATAAAAAGTGGGAGAAATCATGACTTAAGATCTGTGGATGATATGGATTATATCCTTTCCTACCCATGAAGTGTAAAACATATATTTCCTCTATGATCATCGAAGTATAGAGAAGTCACAGAAAGATATATACTGCACCATTTGTATTCTTATTGAATTCAGGAGGTTTATCGCTGAAAACAATGCCTGTTGAACTGAAAGGCCTAAACCAACAGAAATTTGAATGAAAAAGGGGTTAGTAACAACTCGGAGAAATCATGACTTAAATCTATGGGATAAGGACTTATATCATTTTCTACCCAATGAGGTGTAAAACACAGAGAGAGTTCATCTATGATCATCAAAGAACAGAATAGTCACAGAAAGATATATACTGCACCCTTTGGAATCTGATTGAAATCAGGAGGTTTCTGCCTGAAAATACTTTCTTTGGCCTGTATGGCCTAAATAGCAAGAATTTGAATGAAAAAAGTATTTTAACAAGTGGGACAAATCACGACTTAACATCAGTGGGTTAGATGGAATTATATCCTTCTCTAATCCTGAAGTGTAAAATATAGAGAGATTTCATCTATGATCATCAAAGTACAGAGAAGTCACAGAATGATATATAATGCAATCTTAGGAGTCTGATTGAATTCAGGAGTTTTCTCCTGAGAACACTGCTTTATGGCCCGAAAGGCCTAAATAAGAGGAAATTGAAAGAAAGAAGCGATAACAACAAGTGGGAAAAATCAGGAGTTAAGATCTGTGCGTCATAAGGACTTATATCCTTTTCACTCCATGAAGTGAAAAACATAGAATTCATTTATGATCATCAAAATAAAGAGAAGTCACAGAAAGGCCTTATGTCCTGAAAGGCCTAAATAAGAGGAATTTGAATGAAAGAAGGTTTAATAACAAGTGTGAGAAATCATGACTTAAGATCTGTGGGTTATATGGAATTATATCCTCTTCTACCCCTGACGTGTAAAACATAGAGAGATTTCATCTATGATCATCAAAGTACAGAGAAATAACAGAAAGATAGATAATGCAATATTAGAAGTCTGAATGAATTTAGGAGTTTTCACCTGAGAACACTGCTTTATGGACTGAAAGTCCTAAATAAGAAGAATTTGAATATAAGAAATGTTAATAACAAGTTAGGAGAAATCATGAGTTAATATCTGTGGGTGATATGGACTTATATTATTTTCTACTCCATAAAGTGTAATATGTAGAGAGATTTCATCAATAAAAATCAACGTACAGGGAAGTTCCATAAAAATATGCAATGCACACTGGTGTGTGACTAAATTCAGAAGGTTTCTCACTGAAAATAATGACTGTTGTACTGAAAGGCTTATACCAGCATTAATTTGAATGAAAAAAGGGTTAGTAACAAGTGGGACAAATCATGACTTAAAATCTGTGGGTTATATGGACGTATACCCTTTACTACCCCATGAAGTGTAAAACATAGAGTGATTTCATCAATAAACATCAACGTACATGGAAGTTCCATAAAAATATATACTAACACTTTGGAATATGATTGAATTCAGAAGTTTTCTCGCTGTAAACACAGCCTGTTGACCTGAAAGGCCTAAGTCAGCAGGAATTTGAATGACAAAAGTGTTAATAACAAGTGGGAGAAATCATGAATTAAGATCTTTAGGAGATATGGACTAATATCCTTTTCTATCCCATGAAGTGTAAAACATAGAGTGATTTCATCAAAAAACATAAACGTACAAGGATGTTTCATAAAAATATATACTGTATCCTTAGGAGTATGATTGAATTCAGAAGGTTTCTCACTGAAAACACAGTCTTTTGGCCTGAAAGGTCTAAGTCAGCAGGAATTTGAATGAAAAAAGTGTTAATAACAAGTGGGAGAAATCATGACTTACGATATGTGGGTGATATGCACTTATATCATATTCTTCCCCATGAAGTGTAAAACATAGATTTCATGTATGATCATCGAAGACAAGATTATTCACAGAAAGATATATACTGTACCCTTTGGAGTCTGATTGAATTCAGGAGGTTTTTTGCTGAAAATACCTCCTTTGTGCTGAAAGGCCTAAAAACAGGAAATAGAATGAAAAAAGCAATTTAACATGTGAGAGAAATCATGACATAATATCTGGGTGATATGGAGTTATATCCTTTTCTACCCCATGAAGTATAAAGCATAGATTTCATTGATGATCATCAAAGTACAGAGAAGTCACTGAAAGTTATATACTGCACCCTTTGCAGTCTCATTGAATTCAGGAGTTTTCTCACAGAAACACTGCCTGTTGGCCTGAAAGGCATAAACCAGCAGGAATTTGAATTAAAAAAGTTAACAACAAGTGCAAGAAATCATAACTTAAGATCTATGGGTGATATGGACTTATATCCTTTTCTACCCCATGAGGTATAAAACATAGAGAGATCTCATCTCTGATCATCAAAGAACAGAGTAGTCACAGAAATATATATACTGCACCCTTTGGAATCTGATTGAATTAAGGAGCTTTCTTGCTGAAAACACTGCCTGCTTTCCTGAAAGGCCTAAATAGCAGGAATTTGAATGAAAAAAGGGTTTTAACAAGTGGTTCTAATCATGACTTAAGATCTGTTGTTTATATGACCTATATCCTTTTCTACCCCATGAAGAATAAAACAGAGAGATTTTATCTATGATCACCAAAGTACAGAGAAGTCACAGAAAGATATATACTGCACTCTTTGGAATCTGATTGAATTCAGGAGGTTTTCCCTGAAAACAATTGGACTGAAAGGCCTAAACCAGCAAGAAATTGAATAAAAAAATGTTTTAACAAGTGGGAGAAATCTTGACTTAAGGTCTGTGGGTGTAATGGATTTATATCCATTTCTACCCAATGAAGTGTTAAACATAGATTTCATCTATGATCATCAAAGTACAGAGAATTCACAGAACAATATACAATGCAATCTTAGGATTCTGATTGAATTCAGGAGTTTTCTCATGAGAACACAGCTTTATGGCGTCAAAGTCCTAAATAACAGGAATTTGAATGAAAGCAGGGTTTTAACAAGTGGGAGAAATCATGAGTTAAGATATGTGGGTGATATGGACATACATACTTTTCTACTCCATGAAGTGTAAAACATAGAGATTTCATCTATAAACATCAACGTACAGGGAAGTTCCATAAAGATATATACTGCACCCTTTGTAGTGTGATTGAATTCACAAGGATTCTCACTGAAAACACTGCCTGATGGCCTGAAAGGCCTAAATCAGCAGCAATTTTAATGAAAAAAGATTTAATAAAAAGTGGAAGATATCATGACTAAGGACTGTGGGTGATATGGAATTATATCCATTTCTACCTCATGAAGTATAAAACATACATTTCATCTATGATCATCAATGTACAGAGAAGTCACAGAAAGATATATACTGCACCCTTGGAGTCTAATTGTTCTGGACGTTTCTCGTTGCAAAAACTGCCTGCTGTCCTGAAAGGCCTAAATCAGTAGGAATTTGAATGAAAAAACGGTTAATAACAAGTGGGAGAAAAAATGACGTAAGATCTGTGGGTGATATGAAGTTATATCCCTTTCTACTCCATGAAGGCTAAAACATAGATTTTATCTATGATCATCAATGTATAGAAAAATCACAAAATGATATATAATTCACCATTAGGAGTCTGATTGAATTCAGGAGTTTTCTCCCTGAAACACTTACTTAAGGCCTGAAAGGTCTAAATACGAAGAATTTGAAGGAGAGAAGGGTTATAACAAGTGGGAGAATTTATGAGTTAATACCTGTGGTGATATGGACTTGCATCCTTTCCTATACATGATGTGTAAAACCTAGAGAGATATCATCTATAAACATCAACGTACAGGGAAGTAGCATAAAGAAATATTCTGCACCCTTTGGATTTTGATTCAATTCAAAAGTTTTCTCGCTGAATACACTGCCTGTTGGACTGAAAGGCCTGTATTAGCACGAATTTGAATGAAAAAAAGGGTTAATAACAGTGGGAGAAATCAAGACTTAAGATCTGTGGGTGATATGGACTTTTACTCATTTCTAACCCATGAAATGTAAACATAGAGAGATTTCATCTGTAAACATCAACGTACAGGGAAGTTCCATAAATATATATACTGCACCCTTTTGAGTGTGATTGCGTTCACAAGGTTTCTCGCTGAAAACACTGCCTGATGGCCTCAAAGGCCTAAATCAGCAGAAATTTAAATGAAAAAAGGGTTAATAACAAGTGGGAGAAATCATGACTTAAGATCTGTGAGTGATATGGACTATATCCATTTGTACTCCATTAAGTGTAGAACATAGAGAGAATTCACCTATAAACTTTGAAGAACAGGGAAGTTCCATAAAGATATATATTGCAACATTTGGAGTCATTGAATTCAGGAGGTTTCTTGGTGAATACACAGCCTGTTGACCTGAAAGGCTTAAGTCAGCAGGAAGTTGAATGAAAAGAGGGTTAATAACAAGTGGGAGAAATCATGACTTAAGATCTACAGGTGATATGGACTTATGTCCTATTTCTACTCGATTAAGTGTAAAACATAGAGAGATTTCATCTATAAACATCAATGTACAGGGAAGTTCCATAAAGATATGTACCGCATCCTTTGGAGTGTGATTGAATTCAGGTTTCTCGCTGAAACTTTGCCTGTTGGCCTGAAATGCCTACATCAGCTGGAATTGAATGAAAAAAGGTTTAATAACAAGTGGGAGATATCATGACTTAAGCTGTGTGGGTGATATGGACTTATATAGTTTTCTAAGCCATGAAGTGTAAAACATATAGAGATATCATCTATGATCAACAAAGAACAGAGTAGTCACGGAAAGATATATACTACACCCATTGGAGTCTGATTGAATTCAGGAGATGTATCGCTGAAAATATTGCCTGTTGGACTGAAATGCCTAAACCAGCAAGAGTCTGAATGAAAAAAGGGTTTTAAGTAGTGGGATAAATCATGACTTAAGATCTGTGGTTGATATGGACATATATCCTTTTCTACCCCATGAAGTGTAAAACATAGAGAGATTTCAACTATGCTCATCAAAGTACAGAAGTCAGGAAAGACATACAATGCAAAATTAGGAGCATGATTGAAATCAGGTATTTTCTCCTGAAAACAATGCTTTATGGCCTGAAATGCCTAAATAAGAGCAATTAGAATGAAAGATGGGTTAAAAAAACAAGTGAGAGAAATAATGAGTTAAGATCTGTGGGTGTTATGGACTTATATCCTTTTCTACTCCATGATTTCATCTATGAACATCAACGTACACAGAAGTTCCATAAAAATATATACTGCACCCTTTGGAGTCTGTTTGAATTCAGAAGGTTTCTTGCTGAAAACACAGCTTGTTGGCCTGAAAGACATTAATCAGCAGGAATTTGAATGCAAAAGGGTTAATAACAAGTGGGAGAAATCATAACTTTAGATCTGTTTCTGATATAGACATATCCTTTTCTACCCCATGAAATGTAAAACATAGAGAGATTTCTTCTATGATCATCAAAGTGATAAGGGTTACCCCCCCCCATTGTTTCCTGTTTAAGATTGCAGATTTCAAGGACAGGTATGCTAAAATGGGACAATGACCTTAGCTCGAATTTCCCTTCAGGGACATGCAGGGGGAGAAAGAAGTGAAATGGTCAAGGTTGAACAGGCTTCCTGGAAGGTGGGAAATCAGGGTATATAAAGAGTGTGCAAGCAAAGAGAGGGATTCAGGATTTGAATGGAATTCGAATATGGAGATCAGAGAGAGAGAGAGAGGTTCAATGGAGGAGAGATGGGATTCGGCCATCTTGTAAAGATGTGAGCCATGTGAGCTTGGCCATGCGGCCACCGGGGGCCTGCAACCCTTGGCTGGCCCAGGCTGACGCAGCATGTGTGCTGAATGCAGTTAAGCAGATTGCAGATGAGAACTCCGTGTTGGAGTTTGTTTTGCTGAGTTTGACTTGTGTCTGAAAGAGGCCGTGCCAAAGTTAGGCCTGAGAAGAAAGTGAACTTTGCTGGTTTGGCACCATGGAGTTCCTGCTACCTGAACGTGACAAGGAGAAGACAGCGTGGAAGACAAGGAGGAGCAAGCCAAGGGAGCAGCCAAAGGAACATGTCTTCAAGCGTCAGGAGATGGACTCTGTCTGGACATTGGTGAGAAGATCAGGACTGAGAGAATGAGGATTTTGGGGTAATCTGGGTAAGGACTTTGGACAATACTGAGAAAGGTTTTGGACAATGTTGAAGTATTCTGAGTCTTACATGTTTCTTTTGTAAATATTAGGATAATTAGAAATCACTTTGTTAGAAGTAAGTTAGTCTGCACTGATAGTCTTACATTGGTTTGGTATTTTGGTTGAGAAGGCTGGGGATGGTGGTAAGAACCCACGAATGGAAAGTTTAAACTGTGTTTTAAAGTTTTTGTTTTTAGGTAAGTAAGAGGGAAGGAAGCAGAGAGAATCTGGTAGCTGATTTTTGCATATCAATGGTAAAGTTGATCAGTGAAAATGCTAATAAAGAGTATGTAGCCTGCTTTGTAGAGAGAAGCAAGCAGATAGGTGTATACAGTCAAAGGTAAAGCCAGAAAGCCTTCTTTCACCCTGTTTCAAAAGTCCAGAGAAGTCACAGAAAGATATATACTGCACCCTTTGGAGTTTGATTGAACTCAGGAGGTTTCTCGCTGAAAACACTGCCCTTTAGCCTGAAGAGCTTAAAACAGTAGGTATTTGAATATAAAGAGCGTTAATAAAAAGTGGGAGAAATCATGACTTAAGATCTGTGGGTGATATGCACTTATACCCTTTTCTACCCCATGAAGTGTAAAACATAGATTTTATCTATGATCATCAAAGTACAGAGAACTCATAGAAAGATATATAATGCACCCTTAGGAGTCTGATTGAATTCAGGAGTATTCTCCCTGAAAACACTGCCCTATGGCCTGAAAGGACTAAATAAGAGGAATTTGAATGAAGGAAGTGTTAATAAGTGGGAGAAATCATGAGTTATTATCTGTGGTGATATGGACTTATATCCTTTTCTATCCATGAAGTGCAAACCATAGAGAGATGACATCTATAAACATGAACGTACAGGGAAGTTCCATAAAGATATATACTGCACGCTTTGGAGTGTGATTGAATTCACAAGGTTTCTCTCTGAAAACACCGCCAGTTGCCTGAGTGTCCTAAATCAGCTGAAATTTGAATGAAAAAGTTTTAAGAACAACTGTGAGAAATAATGACTTAATAGCTGTGGGTAATATGGAGTTATATCCTTTTCTCCTGGATGATGTGTAAAACATGGAGAGATTTCATCTATGATCATCAAAGTACAGGATGTCACAGAAAGATAAGTATTTCACCCAATCGAGTCTGATTGAATTCAAGAGGTTTCTCGCTAAAAACACCACTAGTTGGCCAGAAAGGCCAAAATCCCTGGAATTTGAATGAAACAAAGATTAATAACAAGTGCGAGAAACATGTCTTAAGAGCTGTGGTGATATGGACTTATATCCGTTTCTACTGGATGAAGTGTAACAGAGATATTTCATCTATGATCATCAAAGTACAGAGAAGTCACATAAAGATATATACTTCACCCTTTGGAATCTGATTGAAATCAGTAGTTTTCTCGCTGAAAACACTGCCTGTTGGTCTGAAATGCCTAAATTGGCTGGAATTTGAATGAGGAAAGGATTATAACAAGTGGGAGAAAGCATGACTTAAGAGCTGGAGGTGAGATGAACTTGTATCCTGTGCTATACGATGAAGTGTACAAAATAGGGAAATTTCATCCCTATACATCTGAGTAGAGAAACTTTACATAAGATATAAACGGCTACTTTGGAGTCTGTTTAAATTCAGGAGTATTGTCACTGAATTTTCTGGATGTTCACCCTCAAGGCCAACGCATGCAGGAATTTGAGTGAAACAAAGGTCAATTACAAGTGTGAGAAATCATGACTTAAGAGCTGTGGGTGATATGGACTTATATCCTTTTCTACTGGATGAAGTGTAAAACATAGAGAGATTTCATCTAGAATCACCAAAGTGCAGATAATCACAGAAAGATATATATTGCACCCAGTGGAGTCTGATTCAATTCGGGAGGGTTCTCCCTGAAAACACCACCAGTTGGCCTGAAAGGCCTAAATCCCTGCAATTTGAATGAAACAAAGATTAATAACAAGTGCGAGAAACATGTCTTAAGAGCTGTGGGTTATATGGATAATATTCTTTTCTACACCATGAAGTGTAAAACATAGAGATTTCCTCTATGATCATCAAAATACAGGAAGTCACAGAAAGATATATACTGCACCCTTTTGTGTCTGATTGAATTCAGGAGGTATCTCATTGAAAACATGGCCAGGTGGATTTTAAGGCCTAAATCAACTGGATTTGAAGGAAAAAGTATTAATAACAAGTGAGAGAAATCATGACTTAAGAGCTGTGGATAATATGGACTTATATCCTTTTCTACTGGATGAAGTGTAAAACATAGATTTAATCTATGATCATCAAATACAGAGACGCCACAGAAAGATATATACTGCAGCCCGAGGTGTCTGATTGAATTCAGGAGGCTTGTCGCTGAAAACAACACCAGGTGGACTGAAAGGCCTAAATCAGCAGGAATTTCAGTGAAAAAGTGTTAATAACAAGTGCGAGAAATCATGACTTAAGAGATGTGGGTAATATGGACTTATATCCTTTTCCATTGGATGAAGTGTAAAACATAGAGTGATTTCATCTATGATCATCAAAGTTCAGAGTAGTCATAGAAAGATATATACTGCACCCTTTGGAGTCTGATTGAATTCAGGAGGTATCTCGTGAAAACACTGCCCATTGGTTGAAAGGCGTAAATCGGCTGGCATTTGAATGAAAAATGGGTTAATAATAAGTGGGAGAAATCATGACTTAAGTGCTGGAGGTCAGATGGACTTATATCCTGTGCTATTCTATGAAGTGTACAACATAAGGAAATTTCATCACTATAATTCTGAGTAGAGAAAAGTTAAGTAAGATATAAACTGCTGCTTTGTAGTCTGTTTAAATTCAGGAGAATTGTCACTGAAAATGCTGGAAGCTCACCTCAAGTCGACTCATGCAGGAATTTGAGTGAAACTAAGGTTAATAACAAGTGCAAGAAACATGACTTAACAATGTAGGTGATATGGACTTATGTCCTTTTCTACTGGATGAAGTGTAAAAAATAGGGAGATTTCATCTATGATTATCAAAATACAGAGAAGTCACAAAAAGCTAAATATGAAACCCTTTGGAGTCTGATTGAATTCAGGAGGTTTATCGCTTAAAACACCGCCAGTTGGATTGAAAGACCTGAATCGGCTGGAATTTGAATGAAAAAAGAGTTAATAACAAGTGTGAGAAATCATGACTTAAGACCTGTGGGTGACATGGACTTATATCCTTTTACACTGGATAATGTGTAAAACATAGAGAGATTTCATCTTTTATCACCAAAGTATGGAGAATCACAGAAAGATATATATTGCACCTTTGGAGTCTGATTGAATTCAGGAGGTTTCTTGCTGAAAACACTGCCAGTTGGCCTGAAAGGCCTAAATACCTGGAATTTGAATGAATCAAAGATTAATAACAAGTGCGAGAAACATGACTTAAGAGCTGTTGGCTGTATGGACTTATAAACTTTTCTACACCATGAAGTGTAAAACATAGAGATTTCATCTACGATCATCAAAGTACAGGAAGTCACAGAAAGATATATACTGCACCCTTTGATGTCTGATTGAATTCAGGGGGCATCTCACTGAAAACATGGCCAGGTGGATTTTAAGGCCTAAATCAGCTGGATTTGAATGAAAAATTATTAATAACAAGTGTGAGAAATCATGACCTAAGAGCTGTGAGTGATATGGACTTATAACCTTTTCTACTGGATGAAGTGAAAAACATAGAGAGATTTCATCTATGATCATCAAATACAGAGAAGTCACAGAAAGATATATACTACACCATTTGGAGTCTGATTGAATTCAGTATGTTTATCACTGAAAAAAATGCCAGTTGGCCTAAAAGGCCTAAATTGAAGTGAAATTGAATGAGAAAATGGTTCATAACAAGTGGGAGAAATCAAGACTTGAGAGCTGGTTGGTGAGATGGACTTGTATCCTGTGCTATACGATGAAGTGTACAAAATAGGGAAATTTCAACCCTATACATCTGAGTAGAGAAATTTTACGTAAGATATAATGGCTACTTTGGAGTCTGTTTCATATCAGGAGTATTGACGCCGAAAATGCTGGAAATTGACCCTCAAGTCCGAACCATGCAGGAATTTGTGTGAAACAAAGGTGGGTGATATGGACTTATATCCTTTTCTATTCCGTGAAGTATAAAACATAAAGAGAATTTATTATGATTATTAAAATACAGAGAAGTCACAGAAAGCAAAATAGCGCAACCTTGGGGTCTGATTGAATTTAGGAGGTTTATCGTTGAAAATTCCGCCAGTAGGCCTGAAAGTCATAAATAGGCTGTAATTTCAATGAAAAAAGGGTAAATAACAAGTGCAAGAAATATTATCTTAAGAGTTGAGGGTGATATGAACTTATATCCTTTTCTGCTCCATGCAGTGCAATCATAGAGAGATTTCATCTATTGTCATCAAAGTACAGAGAAGTCACAGAAAGATATATACTGCACCCATTATAGTCTGATTGAATTTAGGAGGTTTCTCGATGAAAACACTACCAGTTGGCCTGAAACCTAAATCCTAGGAATTTAAATGAAACAAAATTTAATAACAAGTGCGAGAAACATGACTTAGAAGTGGTTGGTGATATGGACATTTATCCTTTTCTACTCCACGAAGTGTAAAACATACAGAGATTTCATCTACGATCATAAAAGTACAGAGTAGTCACAGAAAGCTAAATACTGCACCCTTTGGAGTCTGATTGAATTCAGGATGTTTATCACTGAAAACACCGCCAGTTGACCTGAAAGGCTTAAATCAGCTGGAATTGAATGAAGAATATGTTAATAACAAGTGGGAAAAATCATGACTTAATAGCTGGAGGTGAGATCGAATTATATCCTGTGCTATTCGATGAAGTGTACAACATAGGGAAATTTCATCCCTATACATCTGAGTAGAGAAACGTTAACTAAGATATAAACAGCTCCTTTGTAGTCTGTTTCAATTCAGGAACATTTTTGCTGAAAATGCAGGAATTCACCATCAAGGTCGACCCATGCAAAATTTGAGTGAAACAAAGGTTAATAACAAGTGTGAGAAATCATGACTTAAGAGCTGTGGGTGATATGGACTATTATCCTTTTCTACTTATGAAGTGTAAAAATGGAGAGATTTCATCTATTTTCATCAAAGTAGAGATAAGACACAGAAAGATATATATTGCACCCTTTTGTGTCTGATTGAATTCAGGAGGTATCTCGCTGAAAACACGGCCAGATGGCCTGAACGGCCTAAACCAGCAGGAATTTGAATGAAAAAAACATAATAACAAGTGCGAGAAACATGACTTAAGAATTGTGGGTGATAAGGACTTATATCCTTTTCTACTCCAAAAAGTGTACAAAATAGAGAGATTTGATCTCTGATCATCAAAGTACAGAAAAGTCACAGAAAGATATATACTGCACTCTTTGGTTTCTTTTTGAATTCAGGAGGTATCTGGCTGATAACTCCGCCTGGTGGCCGGAAAGGCCAAAATCAGCACGAATGTGAATGAAATACAGTTAATAACAAGTGCGAGAAATCATGACTTAAGATCTGTGGGTGATATGGACTTATATCCAATTCTACTCCATGAAATGTAAAACATAGAGAGATTTTATCTATGATCACAAAATACAGAGAAGAAACAGAAAGATATATACTGCACACATTGGATGCTGATTGAATTTGGAGGCTTCTCACTGAAAACACTGCCAGGTGGTCCTAAAGGCCTAAATAGCAGGAATTTGAATGAAAAAAGGGTTAATAACAAGTGGGAGAATTCATGAGTTAATACCTGTGGTGATATGGACTTATATCCTTTTCTACCCCATGAAGTGTAAGACATAGAGAGATTTCATCTATAAACATCAACATACAGGGAAGTTCCATAAAGATAAATGCAGCACCCTTTGGAGTGTGATTGAATTCACAACGTTTCTCGCAGAAAACACTGTCTGATTGCCTGAAAGGCTAAACTCAGCAGGATTTTGAATGATAAAAAAGTGTTAATAAAAAGTGGAAGCAATCATGACTGTGGGTCATATGGACTTATATCCTATTCTACTGGTTGAAGTGTAAAACATAGAGAGATATCATCTATGATCCTCAAACTACAGAGATGTCACAGAAAGACATATACTGCTCCCATTGGAGTCTGATTGAATTAGGAGGTTACTCACTGAAACACCGCCAGTTGTCCTGAAAGGCCTAAATCCTAGGAATTTGAATGAAACAAATGTTAATAACAAGTGTGAGAAACATTACTCTAGAGCTGTGGGTGATATGGACTTACATCCTTTTCTACTGTATGAAGTGTAAAAATGGAGAGATTTCATCTATTTTCATCAAAGTACAGATAAGACACAGAAAGATATATACTGCACCTTTGGTGTCTGATTGAATTCAGGAGGTTTCTCGTGAAAACACAGCCAGTTGGGAGCTTGTTTGGAGGTTCTAGCAGGGGAGCGCAGCTACTCGTATACCCTCGACCAAAGAACGGTCCGTCTCTATTCGGGGAAGGCCGTCCTCTTCGACCGAGCGCGCAGCTTCGGGAGGGACGCACATGGAGCAGTAGGGGAGGAAGGGGACACCTGCTTAGCCAGCCAGATCAGTCGAATCAACCCTGGCGATCAATGGGGTGACAGATGTCGCAGCCAGATCGCCCTCACATCCAAAACACCGCCAGTTGGCCTAAAAGTCCTAAATCCTAGGAATTAGATTGATACAAAAATTAATAACAAGTGCGAGAAACATGACTTAAGAGCGGTTGGTGATATGGACATATATCCTTTCTACTACATGAAGTGTTAAACTGAGAGATTTCATCTATGATCATCAAAGTACAGAGAAGTCACAGAAAGATATATACTTCACCCTTTGGAATCTGATTGAATTCGGGAGGTTTATTGCTCAAAACACTGCCAGTTGGCCTGAAAGTTATAAATCAGCTGGAATTTGAATGAATAAAGTGTAAATAACAAGTGGGAGAAATCATGATTTAGGAGTTGGAGGTGAGATCAAATTATATCCTGTGCTATTCGATGAAGTGTACAACATAGGGAAATTTCATCACCATCCATGTGAGTAGAGAAATGTTAACTAAGATATAAACAGCTCCTTTGTAGTGTGTTTCAATTCAGGAACATTGATGCTGAAAATGCAGGAATTCACCATCAAGGTCGTCCCATGCAAAATTTGAGTGAAACAAAGGTTAATAACAAGTGTGAGAAATCAGGACTTAAGAGCTGTGGGTGATATGGACTTATATTCTTTTCTACTCCATGAAGTGTAAAACATGGAGAGATTTCATCTATGATCATCAAAGTATAGAGAAGTCAAAGAAAGATATATACTGCACAATTTGGTTTCTGATTGAATTCAGGAGGTATCTCCCTGAAAAAACCGCCGGGTGGCCTAAAAGGCCTAAATCAGCTGGAATTGAATGAAAAAGACTTAATAACTAGCGCACAAAGCATGACTTAAGAACTCTGGGTGATATGGATTTATATCCTTTTCTACTACATGAAGTGTAATCATAGAAAGAGTTCATCTATGATCATCAAATACACAGAAGTCACAGAAAGATATAAACTGCGCCCTTTGGTTTCTTTTTGATCTTAGGAGGTTTTCTAGCTGAAAACACCACCAGGTGACCTAAACATCCAAAATCAGCAAAATTTGATTGAAAAAGATTTAATAACAAGTGTGAGAAATCATGAATAAGGAGCTGTGGGTGAAATGGAGTTATATCTTTTCTACCGAATGAAATGTAAAATATAGAGAGATTTCATCTATGATAACAAAGTACAGAGAAGTCACAGAAAGGTATATATTGCACCAATTGGAGTCTGATTGAATTCAGGAGGTATCTCGCTGAAAACATGGTCAGAAGGCCTGAACGGCCTAAATCAGGAATTTGAATGAAAAATACTTAATAACAAGTAGAGAAATCATGACTTAAGAGCTGTGGTGATATGGACATATATCCTTTTTTACTCCATGAAGTGTAAAACATAGAGAGATTTCATCTATGATTATCAAAATAAAGAGAAGTCACAGAAAGCTAAAAACTGCACACTTTGGAGTCTGATTGAATTCAGGAGGTTTATTGCTGAAAACACCGCCAGTTGGCCTGAAAGGCCTAAATCGGCTGGAATTTGAATGAAAAAAAGGGTTAATTGCAACTGGAGAAGTCATGACATATGAACTGGATGTGAGATCAACTTATATCCTGTGCTACTCATGAAGTGTACAATATAGGGAAATTTCATCCCTATATATCTGAGTAGAGAAATGTTAGTAAGAGGTAAAAAGATCCTTTGTAGTCTGCTTTAATTCAGGAGCATTGTTGCTAAAAATGCTGGACGTTCACCCGAAGGCTGATCCATGCAAAAGTTTGAGTGAAATTAAGAGTAATAACAAGTGCAAGAAATCATGAATAAAGCGGTGGTCTTATGGACTTATATCCTTTTCTACTGGAAAAAGTGTAAAACCTAGAGAGATTTCATCTATGATCATCAATGTACAGAGAAGGCACAGAAAGATATATACTGCACCCTTTGGTGTCTGATTGAATTCAGGAGGTATCTCCCTGAAAAAACCGCCGGGTGGCCTAAAAGGCCTAAATCAGCTGGAATTTGAATGAAAAGAGTTAATAATAGTTTGAGTAATCATGATTTAAGAGATGTGGGTGATATGGACTTATATCCTTTTCTACTGGATGAAGTGTAAAACATAAAGAGATTTCATCCATGACCATCAAAGCACAGAGAAGTCACAGAAAGGTATATAATGCACCCATTGGAGTCTGATTGAATTCAGGAGGTTTCTTTCTGAAAACACAGCCAGTTGGCCTGAAAGGCCTAAATATTAGGAATTTGAATGAAACAAATTTAAAAAGAAGTGCGAGAAACATTATTTAAGTGCTGTGGGTGATATGGACTTATATCCTTTTCTACTCCATGAAGTATAAAACATAGAGAGATTTCATCTACGATCACAAGTACAAAAGTCACAGAGAGATATATACTGCACCCTTTGGAGTCTGATTGAATTCAGGAGGTTTCTCGTGAAAACACCGCCAGTTGGCCTGACAGGCCTATATCCTAGGTATTTCAATGAAACAAAATTTATTAACAAGTGTGAGAAACATGACTAAGAACTTTGGGTGATATGGACATATATACTCCATGAAGTGTAAAACTTAGAGAGATTTCATCTATATCATAAAAATAAAGAGAAGTCACAGAAAGCTAAATACTGCACCCTTTGGAGTCTGATTGAATTCAGAGGTTTTCAACTGGCTGAAAACACCGCCAGTTTGCCTGAAAGGTCTAAATCGGCTGGAATTTGAATGAAAAAGGGTTAATAAATTGAGAGAAATCATGTCTTAAGAGCTGTGGGTGATATGGAACTATATCCTTTTCTACTGGATGAAGTGTAAAACAAGGAGAGATCTCATCTATGATCATCAATGTACGGAGAATTCACAGAAAGATATATACTGCACCCTTTGGTGTCTGATTGAATTCAGGAGGCTTCTTGCTGAAAACACGCCAGGTGGCCTGAAAGGCCTAAATCAGCAGGAATATGAATGAAAAAGAGTTAATAACAAGTGTGAGAAATCATGACTTAAGAGCTGTGGGTGATATGGACTTATATCCTTTTCTACTCCATAAAATGTAAAACATGGACAGATTTCATCTATGATTATCAAGGTATAGAGAAGTCACAGAAAGAAATATAATGTACCCTTTGGTGTCTGATTGAATTCAGGAGGTTTCTTGCTGAAAACACTGCCACGTGGAGAGAAAGGCCTAAATCAGCAGATTTTGAATGAAAAAGACTTAATAACAAGTGCAAGAAATAATGAATTAAGAAATGTGGGTGTTATGGACTTCTATACTTTTCTACTCCATGTAGTGTAAAACATAGAGAGATTTCCTCTATGATCATCAAAGTAAAGATAAGTTACAGA
Organism: Uropsilus gracilis; assembly: GCA_004024945.1. Taxonomy (NCBI): domain Eukaryota; kingdom Metazoa; phylum Chordata; class Mammalia; order Eulipotyphla; family Talpidae; genus Uropsilus; species Uropsilus gracilis. The sequence continues at coordinate 30,098 of PVHY01015014.1, forward strand.
AAGATATATACTGCACCCATGGGAGTCTGATTGAATTCAGGAGTTTTCTCTCTGAAAACACTACCAGCTTGGCTTAAAGGCCTAAATCCTAGGAATTTGAATGAAACAAAGCTTAATAACAAGCGTGAGAAACATTACTTAAGAGCTGTGGGTGATATGGACCTATATCCATTTCTACTTCATGAAGAGTAAAACATAGAGGGATTTCATCTATGATCATAAAAGTACAGAGAAGTCACGGAAGCTATATACTGCACCCATTGGAATCTGATTGAATTCAGGAGGTTTATCGCTGAAAACTCTGCCAGTTGGCCTGAAAGGCCTAAATCGGCTGGAATTTGATGAAAAACGGGTTCATAACAAGTGGGAGAAATCATGACTTAAGAGCTGGAGGTCAGATGGACATATATCCTCTGCTATTCGATGATGTGTACAACATAGGGAAATTTTATCACTGTATCTCTAGGTAGAGAATAGTTAAGTAAGATATAAACTGCTCCTTTGTAGTCTGTTTCAATTCAGGAGCCTTGATACTGAACATACTGGAGTTCACCCTAAAGGCCGACCCATGCAGGAATTTGAATGAAACAAAGTTTAGTAACAAGTGGGAGAAATCATGATTTAAGGGCTCTGGGTTGTATGGACTATAACCTTTTCTACTGGATGAAGAGTAAAACATAGAGAGATTTCATCTAGGTTATGAAAGTACAGAGTAGTCACAGAAAGATACATACTACACCCTTTGGAGTCTGATTGAATTCAGGGGGTTTCTCACTAAAAACACCTCCCGTTGGCCTGAAGGCCTAAATCACAGGAATTGAAATGAAACAAAGGATAATAACATGTGAGAAATAAAGACTTAAGAGCTGTGGATGATTTGGACTTATTCTTTCTACTCCAAGAAGTACTGTAAAACATAGAGAGATTTCATGTATGATCATCAAAGTACAGAGAAGTCACAGAAAGATATATACTGCACCATTTGTATTGTGATTGAATTCAGGAAGTTTATCGCTGAACACAATGCCTGTTGGAGTGAAAGGCCTAAATCAGCAGGAATTTGAATGAAAAAAGGGTTAGTAACTACTGGGAGAAATCATGACTTAAGATCTATGGGTGATATGGACTTATATCATTTTCTACCCAATGAGGTGTAAAACACAGAGAGAGTTCATCTATGATCATCAAAGAACAAAATAGTCACAGAAAGATATATAATGCACCCTTTGGAATCTGATTTCTGCCTGAAAACACTTTCTTTGGCCTGTAAGTCCTAAACAGCAGGAATTTGAATGAAAAAAGTGTTTTAACAGTGGGACAAATCATGACTTAACATCTGTGGGTTATATGGAATTATATCCTTCTCTAGCCCTGAAGTGTAAAACATAGAGAGATTTCTCTATGACCATCAAAGTACAGAGAAGTCACAAAAAGATAGGTAATGTACCCTTAGGAGTCTGATTGAATACAGGCGTTTTCTCCCTGAAAACACTGCCTTATGGCCTGAAAGGCCTAAATAAGAGGAATTTGAATGAAAGGAGGGTTAATAACAAGTGTGAGAAATCATGACTTAAGTCTGTTGGTTATACGGAAGTATATCCTCTTTTACACCTGAAGTGTTAAACATAGAGAGATTTAATCTATGATCATCAAAGTACAGAAAAGTCACAGAAAGATATATAATGCAATCGTAGGAGTCTCATTGAATTCAGGAGTTTTCTCCTGAAAAAACTGCATTATGGCCTGAAAGGCCTAAGTAAGAGGTATTTGAATGAAAGTTTGTTTAATACCAAGTGGGAGAAATCATGAGTTAATATCTGTGGCTGATATGGACTTATATTCTTTTCTATTCCAAGATGTGTAAAACAGTGATCTCATTTAAACATCAGCGTACAGAGAAGTTCCATAAAAATATACACTGCACCCTTTGGAATGTGATTGAATTCAGAAGGTTTCTCCCAAAAACAATGCCTGTGGGACTGAAAGGCTTAATCCAGCATTAATTTGAATGAAAAAAGAGTTATTAACAAGTGGCAGAAATCGTGACTTAAGATCTGTGGGTTATATGGACTTATGTCCTCTACTACCCCATAAAGTGTAAAACATAGATTTCATCTATAATCGTAAAAGTAAGAGAAGTCACAGAAAGATAGATACTGAACACTTTGGAGTCTGATTGAATTCAGGAGGTTTCTCAGTGAAAACACTGCCTTTTGGCCTGAAAAGCCTAAATAGCAGGAATTTGAATGAAAAAAGGGTTTTAACAAGTGGGAGAAATCATGACTTAAGATCTGTGGGTGATATGGACTTATATCCTTTTCTACCCATGAAGATAAAACATAGAGAGATTTCATCTGTGATCATAAAAGTACAGAGAAATCACAGAAAGATATATAATGCAATCTTAGGAGTCTGATTGAATTCAGGAGTTTTCTCCTGAAAACACTGCTTATGACCTTAAAGGCCAAAACAAGAGGAACTAGAATGAAATAAGGGTTAATAACAAGTGGGAGAAATCAGGACCAAAGATCTGTGGGTGATATGGACTTATATCCTTTTATACTCCTTGAAATGTAAAACATAGATTTCATCTATGATCGTAAAAGTACAGAGAAGTCACAGAAAGATATATACGGCACCCTTGGAGTCTGATTGAATTCAGAAGGTTTCTCGCTGAAAGCAATGCCTGTTGGACTGAAAAGCCTAAATCAGCAGGAATTTGAATGAAAAAAGGGTTAATAACAACTGGGAGAAATCATGACTTCGGATCTGTGGGTCATATGTACTTATATCCTTTTCTACTCCATAAGTGTAAAACATAGATTTCATCTATGATGAACAAAACAGAGAAGTCACAGAAAGATATATATTTCACTCTTTGAAGTCTGATTCTATTCAGGAATTTTTCACCTGAAAACAATGCCTGTTTGACTGAAAGACTTAAACCAGCAGGAAGTTGAATGAAAAATGTGTTAATAACAAGTGAGAGAAATCATGACTTAAGATATATGGATGATATGGACTTATATCCTATTTCTACTCCTTTACGTGTAAAACATAGAGAGATTTCATCTATGATCATCAAAGAACAGAGTAGTCACAGAAAGATATATACTGCACCATATGGATTCTGATTGAATTAAGGAAGTTTCTTGCTGAAAACCCTGCCTGTCGGCTGAAAGGCCAAAATAGCAGGCATTTGAATGAAAAAAGGGTTTTAATAAGTGGGACAAATCATGACTTAAGATCTGTGGGTGATATGGACTTATATCCTTTTCTACCCCATGAAGTGTAAAACATAGAGAGTTTTCATGTATGATCATCAAAGTACACAGAAGTCACAGAACGATATGCAATGCAATCTTAGGATTCTGATTGAATTCAGGACTTTTCTCCCTGAAAACACTGCATTATTGCCTGAAAGGCCTAAATAAGAGGAAAATGAAAGAAAGCAGGGTTTATATCAAGTGGGAGAAATTATGAGTTAAGATAGGTGGGTGATATGGGCATACATACTTTTCTAATCCATGAAGTGTAAAACATAGAGAGATTTCATCTATAAACATCAACGTACAGGGAAGTTCCATAATGATATATACGGCACCCTTTTGAGTGTGATTGAATTGACAAGGTTTCTCGCAGAAAAACCTGCCTGATGGTCTGAACGGCCAAAATCGACAGGAATTTGAATTAAAAAAGGGTTAATAAAAAGTGGAAGAAATCATGACTTAAGGTCTGTGGGTGATATGGAATTATATCCATTTCTACCTCATGAAATATAAAACATAGATTTCTTCCTTTATCATCAAAGTACAGAAAATTCACAGAATCATATTCTGCAACCTTTGGAGTCTGATTGAACTCTGGAGGTTTCTCGCCTAAAACACTGCCTGCTCGCCTGAAATGCCTAAATCAGTAGGAATTTGAAAGAAAAAAGGGCCAATAACAAGTGGTAAAAAATGACTTAAGATCTGTGGGTGATATGGAATTACATCCGTTTCTACACCATGAAGTGTAAAACATAGATTTCATCTATGATAATCATAGTATAGAACAGTCACAAAATGATATATAATTCACCATTAGGAGTTTGGTTTAATTCAGGAGTTTTCTCCTTGAAACACTGACTTATGGCCTGTAATACCTAAATAGAAGAATTTGAATAAAAGAAGGTTTAATAACAAATGGGAGTAATTATGAGTTAATACCTGTGGTGATATGGACTTATATCCTTTTCTATCCATGATGTATAAATCCTAGAGAGATATCATCTATAAACGTCAACATAGAGTTAAGATCCATAAAGAAATATTCTGTACCCTTTGGATTGTGATTGAATTCACAAGGTTTCTCACTAAATACACTGCCTGTTGGACTGAAAGGCCTAAATCAGCATGAATTTGAATGAAAAAAAAGGGTTAATAACAAGTGCGAGAAATAATGACTTAAGATCTGTGGGTGATATGGCCTTTTATTCATTTCTACTCCATTAAGTGCAAAACATAGATTTCATCTATGATCATCAAAGTATGGAAAATCACAAATAGATATATAATTCACAATTTGGAGTGATTGAATGCGGGAGTATTCTCCCTGAAACACTTACATATGACCTGAAAGGGCTAAATAAGAAGAATTTGAAGGAAAGAAGGGTTAATAACAAGTGAGAGAAATTATGAGTTAATACTTGTGGTTATATGGAATTATATCCTTTTCTATCCATGAAGTGTAAAACCTAAAGACATATCATCTATAAACATCAACGTACAGGGAAGTTCCATAAAGAAATATTCTGCACCCTTCGGATTTTGATTGAATTCATAAAGTTTCTCGCTGAATACACTGCATGTTGTGTTGAAAGGCCTATATAAGCACGAATTTGAATTTAAAAAGGGTTAATAAAAAGTGGGAGAATCATGACTTAAGATCTTTGGGTGATATGAACTATATCCATTACTACTCCATTAAGTGTAAAACATAGAGAGAATTCACCAATAAACTTCAATGTACAGGGAAGGTTGATAAAGATATATATTGCAAAATTTAGAGTCTGATAGAATTCATGAGGTTTCTCAGTGAATACACAACCTGTTGGACTGAAAGTCCTAATCCAGCAGGAAGTAGAATGATAAAAGGGTTAATAACAAGTGGGAAATCATGACTTAAGATCTATAGGTGATATGGACTTATATCCTATTTCTACTCCATTAATTGTAAAACATAGAGATTTTATCTATGATCATAAACGTAGAGAAGTTACAGAAAGATATATAATGCGTTCTTAGGTGTCTGATTGAATTCAGGAGTTTTCTCCCTGAAAACACATCTTTATGGCCAGAAAGCCCTACATAAGAGGAATTTGAATGAATGAAGGGTTAATAGCAAATGGGAGAAATCATGAGCTATGATCTGTGGGTGATATGGACTTATATCCTTTTCCACCCCATAAGGTGTTATACATAGAGAGATTTCATTTATGATCATCAAAGAAGAGAATATTCACGAAAAGATATATACTGCACCCTTTGGAATCTGATTGAATTCAGGAGGTTTCTCTCTGTAAATCTGCCTGTTGGCCTGAAAGGACAAAATAGCAGGAATTTGAATGAAAAAAGTGTTTTAACAAGTGGGACAAATCATGACTTAAGATCTGTGGGTGATATGAACTTATATCCTTTGCCACCCCAAGAAGTATAAAACATAGATTTCATCGATGATCATCAATTACAGAGAAATCACAGAAACATACATACGGCACCCTTTGGAGTCTTATTGAATTCAGGTGGTTTCTCGCTTTATACACAGCCTGTTGTCCTGAAAGGCCTAAGTCATCAGTAAGTTGAATGAAAAATGGTTAATAACAAGTGGGAGAATACATGACTTAACCCTTGGGTGATATGGACATATATCATTTTCTTCCCCATCAGGTGTAAACATAGAAAGATTTCATCTGTGATCATGGAAGAACAGAGTATCACAGAAAGATATATACTGCACCTTTTGGAGTCTGATTGAATTCAGGAGGTTTCTCACTGGAAGCACTTCCTTTGGCATCAAAGGCATAAATAACAGGAATTTGAATGAAAGCAGGGTTAAAACAAGTGGAGAAATCATGAATTAAGATCTATGGGTGATATTGACATACATACTTTTCTACTCCATGAAGTGTAAAACATAGAGATATTTCATCTATAAACATCAAATTACAAGGAAAATCCATAAAGATCTATACTGCACCTTTTGGAGTGTGATTGATTTCACAATGTTCTCACTGAAAGCACTGCCTGATGGCCTGAAAGGCCTAAATCGACAGGAATTTGAATGAAAAAATGGTTAATAAAAAGTGGAAGAATTCATTACTTAATATCTGTGGGTGATATGGACTTATATCCATTTCCTCATCATGAAGAAGAAAACATAGATTTCATCTATGATCATCAAAGTACAGAGAAGTCACAGAAACATATATACTGCACCCTATGGAGTGTGATTGAATTCACAATGTTTCTCCCTGAAAACACTGCCTGATGGCCTGAAAGGCCTAAATCATCAGGAATTTGAATGAAAAAAGGGTTAAAAACAAGTGTGAGAAATCATGCGTTATGATCTGTGGGTGATAGGGATTTATCCTTTTCTACCCCATGAAGTGTAAAACAGAGAGATTTCATCTATGATCATCAAAGTACAGAGAAGTCAAAGAAAGATATATACTACACCCTTTGGAACCTGATTGAATTCAGGAGGTTTCTCTCTGAAAATTCGCCTGTTGGACTGAAAGGCCTAAATAAGCAGGAATTTGAAGAAAAAGGGTTAAAAAATAGTGGGAGAAATCATGACATATGCTGTGGTTGATATGAATGAATATCCTTTTCTACCCCATGAAGTGTAAAACATAGATTTTTTTTTCTATGATCATCAAAGTACAGAGAAGTCACAGAAAGATGTATACTGCACGCTTTAGAGTCTGATTGAATTCAGGAGGTTTCTCCCTGAAAACACTGCCCGTTTGGCTAAAAGGCCTATATAGCATGACTTTGAATAAAAAAATGGCATTTAACAATTGGAGACACCATGACTTAACATCTCTGGGTGATATGGACTTATATCCTTTTCTACCCCATGAAGAGTAAGACATAGAGAGATTTCATCTATGATCATAAATGTACAGAGGAGTCACAGAAAGATATATAATGGATTGTTAGGGGTGTGATTGAATTCAGGAGTTTTCACCCTGAAAACACTGCTTTATGGCCAGAAAGTCCTACAAAAGAGGAATTTGAATGAAAAAAGGGTTAATAGTAAGTGGGAAATATCATGAGTTACAATCTGTGGGTGATATGGACTATATCCATTTCTACACCATGAAGTGTAAAACAGAGAGTTTTTATCTATGATCATAAAAGTACAGAGAGGTCACAGAAAAACATACAGTGCAACCTTTGGAGTCTGATTGAATTCAGGATTTCTCACTGAAAACAATGCCTGTTGTACTGAAAGGCCTAAACCAGCCTGAATTAGAATGAAAAAAGTGTTTTAACAAGTGGGACAAATCATAAATTAAGATCTGTGGGTGATATGGACTTATATATTTTTCTACCCCATGTGTGTAAAACACAGAGAGATTTCAACTATGATCATAAAAGTACAGAGAAGTCACAGAAAGTTATATAATGCAATCTTAGGTGTCTGAATGAATTCAGGAGTTTTCTCCCTGAAATCACTGTGTTATTGCTGGAAAGGCCTAAATAAGAGGAATTTGAATGGATGAAGGGTCAATAGCAAGTGGGAGAAATCATGAGTTACGATCTGTGGGCTATATGGACTGTATCCATTTCTAATCGATGAATTGTAAAACATAGATTTCATCTATGATTGTCAAAGTACATAGAAGTCAAGAAAGATTATATACTGCAGCATTTGGAGTCTGTAAATTCAGGAGGTTTCTCACTGAAAACACTGCCTGTCAGACGGAAAGGCCTAAATAAGCAGGTTTTAGGAGAAAAATGTTTAAAAATAGTGGGAGAAATAATGGATTATTCTCTGTGGGTGATAAAGATATATATCTTTTTCATTCCCATGAAGTACAAATCATCAAATGATTTCATCTATCTATGATCATCAAAGTACAGAGTAGTCAAAGAAAGATATATACTGCACCCTTTGGAGTCTAATTGAATTCAGGAGTTAAGAACTGTGGGTGATATGGACATACAAACTTTTCTACTCCATGAAGTGTAAAACATAGAGATTTCATCTATAAACATCAACGTACAGGGATGTTCCATAAAGATATATACTGCACCCTTTGGAGTGTGATTGAATTCACAAGGTTTCTTGCTTAAAACACTGCCTGATGGCCTGAAAGGCCTAAATTTGTTGCAATTTGAATGAAAAAAGGGTTAATAAAAAGTGCAAAAAATTATGACTTAAGGTCTGTGGGTGATATGGAATTATGTCCATTTCTACCTCATGAAGTATAAAAATAGATTTCATCTATGATCATCAAAATACAGAGAAGTCAAAGAAAGATATACACTGAACCCTTGGAATCTGATTGAATTCTGTAGGTTTCTTGTTGAAAACACTCCCTGCTGGCGTGAAAGGCCTAAATTAGTAGGGATTTGAATTAAAAAAGGGTTTATAACAAGTGGGGGAAAATGACTAAAGATCTGTGGGTGATATGTTTCTACTCCATGAAGTGTAAAACATAGATTTCATCTATGATCATCAAAGTATAGAAAAACACAAAATGATATATAATTCACCATTAGCAGTCTGAATGAATTCAGGAGTTTTCTCCCTGAAACACTTACTTATGGCCTGAAAGGCCTAAATAAGAAGAATTTGAAGGAAAGAAGGGTTAATAACAAGTGGGAGAAATTATGAACTAATAGCTGTGGTGATATGGACTTGTATCTTT
>PVHY01015015.1:0-37002 GCA_004024945.1 Uropsilus gracilis
AAAAAAAATAAAATAAATAAAAGCCTTGAAGAAAGTCAAAACAAGTGAAGCACCAAAATGAAGCGCACAACTATGAACAGGAGGGAAAGGGGGGGATGGGAGGGGAGGGAGGGGGGGAGGCAAACCCTTGAGATTATAAAGTTGTGAAATTTATATATAAATAAAGAAAAAGGGGAAAAAAAGTAATTTTTAAAATTCTGTATTAACCATCCTTTATCAATCATCCTATATGTATCCTATATTTTAGCCAGAGAAACACCTAGACAAAAAAAGTGGGGAAAGGAGGGATAAGAGAAAGATGGAGATATATGTTTGACATTCAAATACATTTTTACATTACTGAATTACTCTTCAACTTTTATCTTAGTTCTAGCTCCATTTCAGACATCTTTTCTTTTCAAAACCATATAAGGCCAAGCTGGGCATGGTGGTGTGTGCCTGTAATCCCAGTTACCAGGGAGGCTGAGGCTGGAGATCACTTGAGCCCATGGGTTCCAGACAACCCTGGGCAACATAGCGAGACCTAGTCTCTTAAAAAAATTTTTTTTTAAATCATACAAGGTCATTGGACCTGGTATAAAGAGCATCCTTACTGATAACTTGCATAGTTAGCAATAGGTTAGTATTTTTACCCCATGTCTGGTAGTTAACAATGAAATAAATCAGTATGGACTGATATTGAAAAGTGTTCACAAATTACTGTTAAATAGAAAATCTTAAGGTATAGAACATAGTCATATAAATCTTATTTTTGAAAAGTATCATAAACAACAATTTTAAAGAATAGTAGTCATCTATGGGTGGTAGGGAATACCCATTACTGATACATCACCTCTATCACTGTGAACATGTATCATTTTACCAAATAATTATGAGTCTATAATATTTTTATGTATTAACCTGCAGTAAGTTTCTCATTCCCTTTTCACCTCCCTTTTTTTGAGCAAATTCTGTCCATTTCCTCAAGGAATGTAACAGAAAATAAAAATAATCTTTCCAGTCTGTCTGGCTTTAGTGTTCCAAAAGAATAAACCCCTAAAGGAAAGGGATTTATTTTGTGTGTAAATAAAATGTTTTAGTCAGCAGCAAGCGAAGACAGTCACCTCCAGATTTGGAAAACTGCCACCTGACTGACATGTAAGAGGCTGTCAGAGAGAAAGATCTTTTGTAGAAAGAAATAACCCACACAAGTTTCTCTCTAGCTAGTCTGCAAGGTAATGGGGACAGGAACTAGTAAGAGTTCAAAAAAATAAATGTCATGTGTATACTGGGGCTAGATAGTTACATAATGAAGGAGATGCAAAAGGTTGTTAAAACAAGGAGTCATGGTACCCAGGAGTGAAAGGGCCCATGCAAAAGGGCAGCTGTTGCTCGGCGTCTGCTTATTCTACACAAGAGTGGGCATGAGCGTTGGCAAACCTTTGGATTTTTCAAATCCAAAATATGAGTTAAAACTCTTAATTTTCATTTTTCTCAAGCGTTCATGTCAAACTAAAGTCCCTATCCTAGTCAGTTTGGGCTGCTATAACAAAAATACCTTAAACCAGATAGCTTTTGACACATTTATATCTCATTGTTTTGGCGGCTAGGAAGTTCAAGATCAAGGTGAACAAGATTCAGTGGTGGGTGTGAATCCCACTCATCCTAAATTTTCCTAAGTTTCCATCAAAGATGACTGGGAGAATCCTAGATGCTGAGATGCTGGGTCAGGTACAGCATTCTCTGAGCAAGAGGAATGTTCTGCATGCGCCCTCTCTGGGCCCAGTCAGGAAAAGGTTGGGAAGAACAGGCAACCTTCAGGTAAACTTGCAAGATTCACATGGAAAAGGACAGAGGAGGCATCATGGGTGACATGGCCTTGAGGGCAGCAGACAAAGCCGCGGTCATGGTGTAGTGTCAGTGATTTGGTTGGGTTTTTTTCCTCCATTAGCCTGTATCACCAGCATGAGGGGTATTGTATCTCCCCCATGATTGTACAGTCCAGTAAGTGTGCACATGTGTAAGTATGCACACCTGGAATTGGGTGAGAGGGGATAAAGGGACACAGAAAAGGGGAACACCAATAGAAGAGTACATGCATGAGCACAGGAGAGAGTCTGGAGAAAGAGTGTGACAATTCCGGGTGGACTGGGGGACTCATCTGCCTCCCAGCACCTCCCCCTTGCCATTTCCGGCCCTGACCCTGCCCTGCCTGGTTTACCTGTGTAATTGCTAAAACCAAAAAAGAACCTATGCAGATTGGTGAGCCTGATGCTTGGTCCTACACATGAGCATATATAGAGGAACAAAAGTCTGCCACCCCCAAAAAAGTCCTTTTTGGCAAAAGTGATTTTACGAATGGGTGAAGATTACCTTTCATATCTGTGTAAACTCCGTTTAACGGGCTCTCCTTGGTAGAACTCATCTCCTGATGTCTTTGCTGGGGAAGGCAGGTCTTTAATCTGTGTATCTTGTTTACCTCTAACTGTACCCTCTAACTGACCTTCCTTTTCCCTCAGCAACAAAGTTCCCAGGCCTAGTTAAGCCATCTTTAATTACTCAAGCTGGGACTCTCTGATGTATACAGGAGGTAAATATGCTATTAACTAAACTTCTTTTTGACCTTTGCTCTGATCAGTCTGCCTGATGCTTATTTGCCACTGCTTTGCAACCATCCCAGGCCAGATAGGTTCATTGTAGGTTCTCGTAGATGAAACGATAATTTTGAAGACTTCGGAGGATTTTACTTTAATGCTTAATCAGAAGACAGACCAGCGAGTGAGACAGGAACTTGAGCCCTCCCTATCATTGGAATGATGCCTCTTTTACCCTTGGCTTCTTTGCACACATGTGCACAATTACTTCTATGCATGCCCCATAATTTCTGGGTCCAGGTGTCCGTAATCACAGGTGTGAAGCCATTACTCACACTCTGAAGAGCTTTTTGTGTAGACTGCAAGTGTTGGCTATAGCAGCTAATGGTGGGAGGACATTAAAAACTTGATTTTTAGTTCATTTACCCTACAGTCATGGAAGGGATGATTTCCCTCACTCCATGAAAAGTAACAGACATGAAGTTTGTCAAGAGACCAGGCAAGGTGATACCATACAGTTTAGGGGGTGGACAACTGAAATGCCAGCCTCCTGCCCAGTGCCAACACTACAGAGGCATCTCATTCAACCTCACTTTTCATGTGAGGGGGAAAATTCTTCAGTTTTGCCTTGGCATTTAATCAAGAGTCTGATCAAATGACCCTGATTTGATAATATTACATCTTCCCACTGCTGGCAGAGTTGAGTGTTGTTGAGTGAAGTCATTTTAGCTTTACAGAGTCAAACAATTTTATCTCCTCACATTTTTATAGGCCCCTGGAACCTGGTTCCTGCTTATTTAATTTGATTAACCTTGTCCTTGTTTGCTGAAAATCTAATCAACCAGGATGTGCTTTCACTGGGAAGGGGAGGGACCAGGAGGGAGGTTAAACATGAGACCGGTTAAAGCCTCCATGGATGTTTAAAGGCCCTCAAACCTGAGGTAGAAAAATTCCAAAGTGAGCCAATTCGCTGCTTCATTCATTGGCTGTTTCAAAACTTATATGGATTCTTCAGAATGAGTAACATCAAACATCTGTAGCCTTCTAAACATGATTTTAAGCAGATTGAAATGGAAATTTATTGTTATGAAACAAAAACTTTGTTACTGAAGATTTGTTTTAATCACTATAGCTCAAAGAAAGCAATTTCATTTTATGACTTCATTCTTCATTCTTTAAGAGATATTTCACATGAGTTCAACAGTTTTCTCTTTGAGGCCAAGGTAAAATTATTTAAACAAGTCTATTCTACTTTAAAGTAAACATTTTGTCAGAGGAATCTTTTCTCTTGTTAAAACATGAGTTATAATGCTCCATTTTCTATGTCACATCCTGGAAACACCCTAATACAGAAGAAAGATAATCCTGGGTCTGCTCAGGGAAAAAAAAAACCTCACAATAATTCATTTTTATGGCATGTCAGCAAAATGTGGTGAAAAGCAAAAAGACTCAGGAATTAGTAGACATGATCTCCCAGTATCCAGTGCTGGAATCCAATCTCTGGGTGGGATACCCACTACCTGTCTCAAATCCTATTTTCTTCCCCCCTGGTAAAATAAGGAGCTAAAAATGATGGTCTTCAAGGCATTGCTTCCCCAACGCTTTACATCTTGTCAAAGCACATAGACGGAGGTGTTCTGCATTCAAACCAGCCCCAGATGAAGCCCAATGATGCACACTCTTGATTCACATTTGAGTAGCATGGCTACCAGGGAAGGTCTTTAAATACATGTTGAATAGATAGAAAGTGCCCGTATTGTTCAAGTTTTAAGTTATTGGGGACTGGGGTCACTGTGAAGGATTGCAGATCACTATAAACACACAGAACCCTTTTTCTTTAAGCAATGTGGTGGTTCCAGCCCATGTTATGTGTGTCCAGGGCCTACGGGTGACTGCTCGCCATGCCCCACAGACTCAGCATAAATCACACCAAAGTACAATCTAATTTCTCCAGGGAGGGGCCTAGGTATGTTCCCAAAGCTCTGCAGATGACTCCAACGTGCAGAGAGAACCATGCAGGGCAGCCTCTCCAATTATGAAGTCTCTCCAGGTAAACTGGTTGTTTGTAATCCCATCCTAAGCTGTTATCCATTAACTCCCTGCATTCTCTCTGAAAGCTTAGTCATATTATACAAGTCACATAAACATTTCTCCTAGGAACTTGTAATTCAGTAAGGGTTCTCAGCAAGGGAGATGACACAGAAAAAGCCTGTGTTCTGTTTGGTCCTTTTAAGGAAAAATAGAAAGACAATTATCAGCCGGGCACGGCGGCTCGTGCTTGTAAGCTTCAGCCTATGAAGCGGCCGGGGCTAGGGATTGCGGTTCGAGTCCTGCCTGGGGCCCATAGCAAGACCTAGTTCCAAGATAATTATCAAATGAAAGGAGGATAACTTTTTGTCCATGTTCTCCACTGCACAGTTCAACTTTTAGCAACAAAGTCTTAGAAAGCCAGCAGAAACCAGCAAAGGCGGTAAAAGTTCCAGGAGGTTCAGATGTCAGTAAAACAATCCTTCCCCAAAGAACATCTTTACAGACCTGATGGGAATCCTGGCCACACTTTTTTAATGACTCAACATGGGGCAACTTCCATAACAACTGAGTTTCCTTGTCAATAAAATGTGATGATGATTAATGTACCAGATTAAAATGAGTTATGTTTGTAAAGTGCTTCTTGTACAATGTTTGGTATAAAATAGGTGCGATCATCTACCCCTGGAGTAGTATAGTACTATTTCCCCCTTTAAACTACACTTAAGCATTTCCTCAGAGGGTCTATAATATGTGGGTGCATGTTTAGAGAAAGGTGAGGAGAGTTGTGCGGCTGTAGGCAGTAAAGTTATAAAGCCAGAAAAGTACTCTGAGTGTGAATTCTGGCAGAACTTAGTGTCTTGGTCAAAAAGTCTAAATGAATCTTGTTGGCAATGTCCGGTCATTTGAAAAATATCAGGCAGAGAAGGATGTGATTCATTTTATGTTTTTTTAAAATTTTATGATTTGTCCTATTTATTCATTTTTTCATTTAATTCACATATTTTGAAAACATTTGGTCCCCTCAATATCTCAGGGTGCAGGATAATTCTTCAATCAACGTGTTCTTTCAGGTTAACCTTATTTCTCCTGAAAAGAGATTTCATTCAGGTCCAACTTCTCACAGAATCAATGCAGAGTGAAAATGGAGTTTGCAAGCATTTTACCTCTTTCTGAGTTGTCAGAGCTCTTCTGCCCTATTTCTACCAGTGCAGATTTGCATCTGCAATTTGTGGTTTTCCTGAAGAAAAAAAAAAAAAAAAGATTCTCAAACCACTGACATTTCCATTTCTGCCCTGAGAAGATGACAGTTACACAAAACCTTGAAGTCTTACTATACAGTCTGATAACTCCCAATTGGCTACAGATCTAGAGTGATTTTTTTCCCTCTTAAGTCTTATAACAAATGTTTATATCACCTAAAGCACTTTGGAAATTTACATTCCAATCTCTCAGAAAACCCAAATAAGTGAAAGAGCAAGGCAACTGGGGACATGTCATGAACTTTCCTGGTGCAGCTGGGGTCTCCAGGTACTATGAGAACTGCATGTAATTTAGACATTGCTAATCTGCTCTCAAGTAGCTCATGGCTTTAGGGTCAAGGAGTTTTACAACTGAGACTTGGGACTTGGCCAGATATGATGCAGAATGTGAAGATTTGTACAGGTTGAAAATTTTGTCAAATCATGTCCCATATGTTGAAACTAGAGGATGTAATGTTAGATGCCTGACACGGGGCTTCTTTGTAAGTAAAGGACAAAATATTACTCAATAAAACAAATAGATTCCTTCCAGCTCAGAAGTGGAACTTAACTAGGACACAAACTGAAGAGATACAACTTCTAATCCTAGTTTTTTGATCCAATTTGGTAATTATTTAACAAATCTCCTATCTCCCCAAATTAATAATGACAAGTCCCCAATGATCCAGATGGTGTAAAAGTTCACAAATGCTAATTGAGTGTATACTATATGCTAACCCCTGACTTTTGTTCATTTATTCCATACCATATTTCTATTAACACAAAAAAGTTGAGTAATTTGTCCAAAATCAAGAGCTTGAAAGTGGCAAATGCAAGAATCAAATGCAAAATCTGAGACAGGGTGGTCTCCAGGGAAAGGGGAGGTTCCAGTTTCCCTACCATTCCCAAGGAAGGATGGAGCTGCACAAAGAGGAAGAAGAGCTGAGAGAAGCCTGGAAGAAGGAAAGAGAACAAGAAGACCATTACAGTCACATGGAGCAGGCAGACATGTGAAGAAGCGGCACTTGCTTCTCTGCCTTGGATTTGTACCAGGGACTTGGGGTACGTGGAAGGAGACACTTGAAACAGCTGTGAGTGAGCGACCCATGGGAAAGTTATCAATGGCAGCCCTTAGCTTGATTTTGATTTTGCTTTTCTCATCCCAAACATACTGGGCCCCTTATATCCCTTTCCTGTGGGTTTTTGCCAGAAGGTTTCTTAGACTGTGACAGGTTTTTGAGCCTTAGTGGTCCTACTTTGGGTTAATCCTGTTTGGCTGGGTTTGTGTGTTACCCATCCATGAGGGTGTTTTGATCTGGGTGTGTAATTTGGAAACTGTATTCTTTGTCTTTCTCTTTTCTTTATTGCACACTAATTGCATTAAAATTCCTTTCCAATAAAGGTCTTGTATTCTAGAGTATGTTCTGTCATGGTGCAGCACCTGGCAGAACCTATTTATGGCAAGCAGGTTTGGGAGTCCTAGGACCCTTTACCCTGCCCTGTAACAAATTTAGAACCTCTGTGACTTTAGCAAAGTATTATCACTGCCCAGAACAAGCTGAGATTTCAGTGGGAAGATATAGAGCATACCCACACAAACCTGCATAGCAAGTCTTTCTGCAAGAAGCCAAAATGACAATAATGTCAAGGGAACACAAGGAGGAGGAGAGATGTTGTCAGTACCAAAAAGGTTTCTGAGATGAGAGGTGTTGGAAATGGAAAGTGAGAGCATAAATTTAATTTGGCAGAGAGAGTGGAGACATTCTATGTAAAATAAACAAGTGTAAATAAAGCTGTGAAGGCAAATATCAAGCATATCTGGAGAATGTTACTGCCATGCTTTAGTATAAGAGTGTAATGGAGGGCATGGAGGTAGACTGCAGAAATCAGGAAAGGTTATGAGGATCTGAGCCAACTGAGAGTTGGGGGAAGAGAAAATGGGAAAGACACTGTGTGGGGTTGCCTCACCTTTTATCTGGCACATGGGGTCAAAATTCATGTTTGTTGAATGAATGAAGGGGAGAAAGTGTCAAAAAAGAACCAAGAATGGGAGAAGAAATCGACTAGATAAGCATAATTCAGTAAGTTTCATAAAGAACTTTGAGTTGTGTACATAAGGATATGGTAAGTCGGATGCCAGTCTACCTCCCAAGGTTCTGGAAAAGGCAGAGTCAAATGAGGTTAGTCAGAGCTTCTGTAGGGACACATGTGCTATCTGAGGACAACATGGGTATATCTGTTTATTCACTAAATATTCTTGATCAGACCCTGCACCAGAGATTCATTTAACAAAAATGTCATGAAGATCACTAATTTGTGCTGTAAAGATTAATATAACAGATACTTGTCTGAGAAACTCACTGTCTTTGGGTTCAGATAGAAATGGAATAGCCATAATAGTAAATACTTATTGTATATTTACTCTATGCCAGCAAATATATTTTGTGTGTGGATGTATTTTATCCTTATAACAACCCTACTGGGGATAGTTATTGCTAGTTGTAGTAACTGGATTAAAAGTCCCTTGAAAGGTTTCTATGTCCTAACCTTCAGAACTTATACATATGGTATGATTTTTGGCAAAGGGGAATATAGCTGCAGGTTGCTAATCAACTGACCTAGAGAGAGTATCCTGGGTTACCTGGGCGAGTTCAGTGTAGTCACAAGGACCTTTGAAAGTGGCAAGGTATGGAAGGCAGAATCAAAAAGAGATGTGGTGATGGAATTAAGGTTGGTCTGATGTCAGTGTCATCTTGACACAGGTGGAAGAGCTATAAATCAAAGTGTGCAGGCAGCTTCTAAGAACAAGAAGCAAAGAAATCAAATCTCCCCTAGTACTTCCTGAAGGAAAAAAGATTTATCAATATTAAGTGAAAAAGACACATTTTGGTCTCCTACCTCCGTGAACATCACATGATTCAGCTTGGTTGCTTCCAGTCATGAAGTTTGTGGTACTTTCTTACTACAGGAACAGAAAATTAACATGATAATCCAATTATTGTATTTAATAAAAAGTTGATAAATTTTTAGAATTGAAGTAATAGAAGCACAGGAAGATTAAGTGACTTTTGTAAATTTTGTTTTTAACATTGTTCTTCTGGGAAGCACCTGGTTTTTCTTACTTCTGTGGCTACTTTGTAAATTCTTTGGCCCCATTCATTCAATCTCTGAAGGATAGTGTTTCTTGGCAATTTCTCCTAAATATTCTTTTTTCCTAATGACCTACCCCCAGATTTTTAACTACTTTATCTAAGTTAACTATTCTCAAAATTATATTCCTCCTTGGGTCCCCTCCTCCGAGCTCCACAAGAAAAAGTTTATCATATGCCAAGTTAAAATCTTTGGTTAACTCACAAATATTTCAAAGTGATATTCAAAGCAATCAGTTCTCACCACAAAAACAGTTCCTCTTGCCGTGTTTATTTAAATTTGTCTCAAGTCAAAAAGTTGTCAAACTACATTTGTCTCTCTCCTTCAACCTCTGTCTTCATCCTACTAGCAATCCATCCACTTTTTCCTGCCTTCACTATTGCCAGCTAGGTCCAAACCATCAGCATTTCTCATTGTGAAGGACATCATATTTTTCCGAGGGCTTGTCTGCTTCTATTCACATTCTTCTGTGATCTATGCTTCTCAAGGAACCTCGCCTTCTTAGACAGCAAATCCATCTTGTTGATTTCCTGTTTGGCACTATTTAATGAGTTTCCATTGTGCTTTGTAATGACTCATAAGGTGTTGCACAATTTGGCCTCAGCCCACTTGACGAACCACACCTGTTAACACTGGTCCTCATTCACACACCTTTTCTAACCTATCAGGCTTCTCCAGTACTTCACCCTCAAGTTCTTTCCTGTTTCAGAGTCTTTCTTTCTGTGTGTTGCTTCCTTTTCAGAGGATACAAATACACACACATGCACACACATGCACACACATATGTCATCTATTACTCATTCTTCAGTTTTCAGGTTATATATTTACTCCTTAGAAAGACCAAGCCAAACCATGCTACCTAAAGCACTTTTACTCTGCCACTCAATTGTTCCCCAACTTGATTCTCTATACTATCGTTTCCTTATAGCACTATTATAACTAGCAGTTCCTTGTAATTCTGGTTATGATTTTCATTTTGTTCTTGTCTTTCTATAATATTAGTTCCATAGGTCTGTCTTGGTTACCAATGTAACCCTACCACACTGTTCCTGAAACATAATAGATCCTCAATAAATATTTGTTGAAATTTTGAGAGTGCAATGTTAGTAGTATTTAAAATGGTGGATAAAGCCTATATCATTATCAAAGGATGCTATCATTATTTGATTAGTAAATATGAAATTAAGTCAATAAATGATCAGTAGTCAATTTTCCATTTTATGATATCCTTTTATTCCACTCATTAAACTTATCAGTTCATCACTTAGCTATTATCATTTCATGGTATGACAAATTTGATGTATTTTTTTAACCTAAAGACTTTTTTTTGGATAAATTAGATCTTTTTGACCTTTACACTTGTAAGCCCACACAGTACGATTCAAAGAAAGATATATCCAAAAGAGACCAGACCACACACATTTTTTCCCCAAAGTGGAACGTTTAAAGAGAAACATTTATGGGCCAAATGTGGTTTATAGGAAATCCCCAATGAGAAATAAAAATAACTTACAAATGACTCAAAATGGGTATAGCAAAAGACTAGTGTTTCTTGACTAGGTATTTGGTTAAAAACAACAAATCATAAAATACAGTAGAAGGTAAATGAAGTCATAGGCTTCAAATAAGATTGTTTAAATCACTACAGTGAGAAAAGTTCAGCTTTGAAAAAATCCATGAAATAAGAAATATCAGGTTTCCCTCTACCCTTAATTAAAGCAACATATAATATATAATATAATCAAAAGTAAAATGATGATTTGGAATCTAGGTTCAAAAGATAATGTTTAATTCAATCAATAAATTCTTGTTTTAAAGCTTCAATATGCCAGGTATTTTTGAACATAGCAAGATGCATGCTTGATTTTATATGGGTTACAATCTGGTTGGAAAAACAAAGTAAAATATGCAGAGTAAAGTAGCATGTCAGGACCAGAGGTTTTATAGGGCAGTACGAAGGACCACATATGTGTTGTCAAGAGACACAGATAGTGTCAAATTCTTTGACTTCACCAGCTGTGCAACTTTCACCATGCTATACAATCTCAGAGCCTCAGTCCCTCTCTGTCAGAAGTGGATTATGGAAGCATACCTGTGCCTCCCACGTATGTTACGAGAGGGTAAAAACGAGCTGATCTATGTGGAATACCTGATACTGAACATGAACAAAGCAAGTGCTCATTAAACGTTATCTTGGAAGGATTATTTTAGTCTTTTAAGTTATATGAGTAATTGTTTTCAAAAAAAGTCTTTGTTGAAAGAATTATTTGCAAAGTGTTGCTTGTTGTAAAGGATTCATCATAAACTTACTAACACATCCCCTGGAGAGGGTTTTTTCTGGAGTTAGAAGTCTCTTTTTCTTTCCTGAGAGGACTTTATTTTAATTAAATGCTCTTATAGATAGAAGGTAGAGGGATTTTATTGACGATCACATAACCTAATATAAGAATGCAATCTACATGTATGTGTGTGTATATTTATAAATAGCATAACAACTAGCATAACATTTTTATACATATTTATTTTACACATATAAGGAGTGAGTGAGAGAGAGACATAACAGAAGATGTATCCTTTTTAGGTGTACCATTCACTGGCTTTTACTGTATATTAGCATGCTACCCAAAACAAAAATTGAAATACAAAACACTTCAGTCTCCCTCCAAATGTTTCCCTGTGTCTCTTTGTAATTAATCCCCACATTCATGCTCAGACTCTGTTAACTAGTAATCTGATTTCTGTTCATAAAATGTGCCTTTTCCAGCATGTCATATAAATGGAATCATATAGTGCATAGACGCTTGTGTTTAGCTTCTTTCACTTAACATAATTCATTCTATTCTGTCATTACATTTATCAGTATCATGACATTTATCTTTTTTATTCATAAGAGGTACCCCATAGTGACTGTGCCAGAATGTCCATGAAATAAATTGATATAAAATTCTCTTACATCATTTTTCTTTTTGCTTATTTGAGCTGGAGTTTCTGTCACTTGCAATGAGTGAAGTCTCAACTAACAAACTAGAAAACTCATGATTTCAGCTGAAATAGCTCTAAGGGTAGAGAAAAAAAGATATAAATCAACCTACTAGGATAATTCAGAGAGAAAGACAAAACATGTAAAAACTATCTTTAAAATCCCTCATTTCACCTTAAAGTTGAATGTAAATTTTATACTACTCTCTGAAATGTCTTCATGTGTTATATCAGTAAAAATGAATGCTTTGTTAATATTTTGACAGTATAGGACTTCTCCCTTCAGGTGTGGTTACCATGGCTCTCCCATCATTGAAGCACCCACAATCCTCCACCATAATCATCATGTTCTCCCCCTTCAGTCCTCCCACTCATACTACCCTCTTCCTCCCCTTCTTGATCTCATCATAAAAACTGAATAGGACATCATATTATATCTCTAACACACAAGATTTCATTGTCCAGTTTCCAACCCTTCTATTTGATCTGGCTATTGCAAACATATTCCAGTAGTGAAATAATACTCTTTCTCCATAAGAGAAATATCTTAAATATCAATCATCAATCTTAAATATCAAACTTAAATATCAATCATCCTGAGAGTAAGCATGAATTCGTCATAATCCTTAAAACCAAAAGTCCGATTTTTTAAAAAAGCTGTTATTTGTAGTCATATTTTAACACAATTGAAAATAAATAGATCATGTTAAATATTCAATCTTATACCATCTTACCCCAGTAGGAATGGCCTATATAAATAAAACAGACAACAACAAGTGTTGGCATAAATGTGGAGAAAAAGGAACTCCATTACACTGCTGGTGGGAGTACGAACTGGCCCAGCCACTATGGAAGGCTATGTGGAGGGCCTTCAAACAATTGAAAGTGGAATTACCATTCGATCCAACAATTCCACTACTGGGAATCTACCCAGCGGACATGAAAGCACTAATTCAAAAGGACACCTGTACGTGTATATTTATTGCAGCTCTGTTACAATTGCCAAGATTTGGAAACAAATCAAATGCCCCCAAACCGATGACTGACTGAAAAAAATGTGGTATATGTACAAAATGGAATACTGCACATCAATTAAGGAGGACAAACATGTCATTTGCAGCAACATGCATGGAACTAGAAGGACTCATATTAGCAGAAATAAGCCAAAAAGAAAAAGAGAAGTTACAGGATGGTCTCATTTATATGATGGATATAGGGAAAAACAAACAAGCAAATAAGAAAAATTAGAAACAACCAATGGGACTGAACAATGGAGTGAGAGAGGAGGAAGGAAAAGAAGGTGAGGGACGTTAAGGGCACAAAAAAGCAGGATGGTTAACAGGTATTAGGGAAGTGGGAGCGCCCTGGGGTACACAATAAAGTAATATAAATATAAATACACATATATATGCAAAATTTTTAAAAAATTAAATTAAATTTTAAAAAATCAGCTACCACAGAGATAGTTGACATTCTCTTCTATCCTATTCCCCATTATACATTCCCAGAAATAATAATCAGTACACTGGATTTGATGTTTGTCATCCCTGTGGTATTTGAAACTTTAAAATCACACATCAGTAAATAATACATTATCTTGCATTTTTTATAATTTTGTAATTGTGGTGTCGTGTGTAATATGTATACCTATCTGTAATTTGTTTTTCCCCACAAAATTTTTTTAACGCGATCTTAATTTTTTACAAAGAATTTGACAAAATCTCATGGTATCTTAATGAATAAAACAATGAGTGCTGTACTGCTTAGATGGAGGTAGAGCTGATTGAACTATACACTGAAAAAATACCAACACTGGTTCTGAAAACATTCATTAACGGTCTCTGTCCTTGGCCCTTTAGGGTGCCATCTTTTCTATTAATATGAAAGGAAATGATATGATTAATACAAACAGCACAGCAAATTTAAAAGGCAATTTATTCAGTACGGTGGAGGATCTGGAAAACACTGAGGTTGAAAGAGGTGCTGAAAATATGTAACCTGATGAAGATTGTTCCTAGGAGGTAGGAAGAACCTAGTCTCCAGGTCCTTTCACACTGTCACAGAGCAAAAGCTGCCTACAAACTCCCTCTGCTTCAGAGACCAGAACTGGAGCCAAAGGGGAGGAGGAGACAGGTGAAGTCTGACTGAAAAAGCAGTGATCTCTGAGCAGACTCTGAAAAGGCAAATCCTCCACCACAGGCGATTTCCATGCTCGTCATCAGGGAATTTGTTTGAGCTTTTGTTCATCTGGAGAAGCAGGATTAGATTAACTCTGTGGTTTATATAATTTATTTACAAATTAAGAAAAGAAATTAAATCATATAGATACCAGCTCCTTCCAAAGGACATATTTTCACAAACATCGGGCAAAGCTGGAGGTACCCAGGAGTGTCTTGCCTCACTATTTACCTTTTGTAGCAACTGTTTTGCCTCAGTCACTATTGTAACCAGACTGGAATTTCTGTCTGGTTTTACTCTGTTCCTGCAGCACCAGAATATGGGGCACTGGAGACAGATAGCCTGTGCTTGAATTTGAGCCTCACCAGTATAGATTTGAGACACGTTACTTAGCCTTTGAGTCGCAGTCCCCTCCCAGCCCCCTGCCCCTTGTGAACCGATATTAATAACAGACTACTCCTGGCCGGAAATGGTGGCACATGTCTGTAAGCGGCAACCTAGGAAGCGCGTCCAGGGCCAGGGAATGTGGTTCGAGTCCCGCCGGGGGCACGTAGCGAGACCTAGTCCCCCAAAAATAGCTGGGCGTGGTGGCGAGCGCCTGTAATCCCAGTTACCTGGGAAGCTGAGGCTGGGGATTGCTTGAGTCTATGGTACCCTGGGCAACGTGAGCCTGCGGTTCCACAGGCAACAATAGTGAGACCTAGTCTCAAAAACAAACAAAACAAAAAACCAAAACCAAACAAACAAAACAAAACAAAAAACCAAAAACAAACAAACTACTGTAGTTTGGAGGATCCAATGAGATGGTATTAATACAGCACCTAGAATGGAACCAACAACAGGGCAACCCCTCCGTGGACCTGGCTGTGATTTTGTAGTATTTACTCAGCCATCGTTGCATTGTATTCTCTACATGTTGCCCTTCAACCTTCATTCAATCAGATTTAGGCTCTGAATAACTGAGTTTGTTTTGCTGATTGTTTTGCCTTATGAACAGAATTTGAAAATATGAAATGGGGTCTTTTAAACAATTGACAAAGGGCAACAGGATGTAGTGGTGAAAGTGAGACCCTCCTTGCAGCCCCCGGCTCAGACTAGCTTAGTGCCTGGGCACAGCATTCATGCTCTTCATCAGTAAGATGAGAGACTAAAGGATATCCACAGTCTCTCCTGATCAGTGTTTCATCCAGGTGGGGTGAAGGATGGAAAGGAATAAATCCAGAAGATAGACAAAAAGAAAAGGCAAACCAAGAAGCCTAAACAGGGATTGTTTAAAGTAATCTATGAATCAAAAAATTACCTTGGCGAGTTCCACTCTAAAATGTATGGTCCCTTTCAGCTATATTCAAGGTAATACTTATTAAAATTTCCCCAAATATTCATAGGGTACGTTTCATTCAAGTCAGGGGACATTAAAAAAAATTACTAGATATTGTTACACTGGTCATAGATAGTTCTTCATTCTAGGCCTGCACAGTATGGAGAGTGGTCACAGCTCAATGGAATATGAAGTTGTCTGCTAGATGACTTGGGTGTGTTTATTGATTTGCACTTTAATTCTATAGGTTGACTACATAATTAAGAAGGGACATTTTGCTGTCAGCTGGTCATTTGTAGCTTTACATTTGTAGCCAGATACTCTTAGTTTTGGATAGATGCCTCCAGTAATCAAGAATGTAAATTTCACTCCCATTCCCCTTCTCCTCTTCTCCCTTCACCCAGTTTGTCTAACTTTTCAGGGGTGTGTGCTATGTTTACAAAGAATAAGATGCTTATTTCATGGAATTATTTCTTATTTCAAGGAATTCAGCACCCTAGAGAATAAATCAGCTTAGAAATGTGTTCACACAGTATGGAAGCAGTAGAGGAGGGTTATCTAGACCAGATAGGGAAGTGGGGAAAAAATAAAATGAGACCGTTGGGAGATTATGGAAATGAATTTGTAAAGAAATTAGCCATTCTAAATTAGGTAAGTAAGTGGAATAGGAAGGGATGGGCATTCCAAGCAGAGGGTTGAGCGTGAACACAGGCATAGCAGCAAAAAACAGGACAGTGACTATCAAGTATACTATAAGCAGTTGCAGGTTACTGAGTAGGGCAATAACAGACAAGAGGTTGCCATGGACTATACTAAAAAAACCCATTTGCGTGATGCTAAACAACCCAGATTATTGGGTTCCTAAGTGTTGTCTATAGACCAGCAGTATCAACATCACCTGGGAATTTGTTGGAAATGTAAATTCTCATGTCCCTTTCTGGATCTATTAAATTGGAAATTCAGGAGTTACAATCCGTAGCAAATGTTTCTGCAGGTGTACTGATGTACGCTGCAGTTTGAAAAATACTGGCTTAGACTTTATCCCATATGAAGAAGGGAATTTTGATGGTTGTTACCTGTGACCTCGTCAGACTTGCTCTTTAAGTCTCTGATCAGGTTCTTATCCCCACCTCAATACATATCAAAGCCAATACTATGACTCTAGCTCAGAGAAATTTTGAAACTTCATGCTTTGCTGGGCTAGAGAATATTGGGCATAGCCTACTAGCTTATCGGCAAATAAATTAACCCTCCAAGGTGACCTAACAAGCTTGTGCTTCATTTTCTAGCTACTGTAGTACTAAAAAAGACTCTGAAAACCTGAATGACCATAGAAGTAAAACAAACATCCTGAAGTGCATGTGTGGTCAAAGATGCTTCCTTCAAATGAACAGTGTACATAACTAAAGATCTATCTAGCAAGGTCATAACAGGAAAGGCAAGGAAAAGCAGGAGTAATTTTAGTGAATTTGGCTCATCTCAAAAACAAATTATAAAATAGAAGTCAGTCACCAAAAGTCTACCAAAAACTAGAAACTTTTCCTGAACAAGCTGTTAACATTTGAGGTTGATAGATCAGCAGATTAGAGTTTCATGCTTAACTGTGACCTAATTCTTAGCAACTGGTTATTATTATCAGGGATGCTGATAAAGAACATGGAACTTTTTCCCACTGAAAGTTGAACTCATATTTCTTTCAAAGTGAATGTTAGCTTTAAGAAAAAGATTTTTGTAAGGAGTGCCTGAATGTTTACCAAGATAAGATAGATTCATAATTCATTTCATCAGTTAAGCAGTTTTTGGAGTGTAAGCTCGGGTACCTTGTGCTGTGTAAGCCTGGGTATCTTGTGCTGCATAGCCTGTATCTCAGGTGGGCCCTTTTCACCCACTGCCAAATTAAACTATATAAATTACTATGCAGGTATCACCCTCACCAGTTTAGCCACAGCTCTTTAATCAAGATAGCCATTTTGCATATCAATCACCTATGACACCATCTGGCAAAAAGCTCTGTACCATAGCGGAGGTGGTAGCTAACTGGACAAGTCTAGTTTTCCCTTTAAGAAAGTTTGAATCCTAAAAAGAACCTCAATTAAAAGTAGCTGATAAGGGGATCATAGACAAGCCAGGAGATGACTGAGATGACTTCATAGTCAAGACGTTGTGTCTAAAAAAAGGAAAGAATTATAACAGAATGTGATAAATATCTCAATAGCAAGACACATAGAACACTCTAAGAACACAAAGCAGGGGTGGTTAGAATGTGACAAATGTGACAAAGGATGAATTTCTGACATGGACATTTCTCAATGGCTGGGGAGTAATAATAACAGAGCAATGCAGTAGGGTTCCAAGAACTTCTGTTCTTGAGGGGGGGACATTATGTTGCTCCTAAAGTTAGAACTGGATCTTGACAAAAAGAGACCTTCTAGTTCTCCGATTATAATGTCACTGCCCTATAACCTAAATCTGTGTCATGTGTTTACACAAATTCCAGTTCATTTGTTCTTCCTTGGGTCCCCTGAGACCCCATATATCTCTTTTCCTTGTTCTCTTTCCATGTGTTTACAGGAAGACCCCCATTACTTGAGACAAGGGAGTCAGTGTTACTTATAATTTAAAATCAAGCATGCCACTTTTGATTAACTACTTATATAAAGAAGCTTTACAAGTTTTGACTGAAAGAACCTAAAAGTCAAAATTTTTTGATTCTATAAATCACAGTGTCCTTAAAATTCAAATTTCTCAAGTGCAAAAAAAAGAAAAATATTCCATCTGATTTTTATATTATCGCTAGATTTTCACCTATAGGTATATATTGTGACTGATATATCATAAACAGAACAAGAGGAATTTGTACAATCCTCCCTTCCAGGTAGGGACTAGTATTCAAAATGAATGATCTAATTTGCTATACCCTAAAGTCTCTTCAAATGTTAGTTAAAATTATCCACAGAACACTGAGTCAAAAGGAAAATGAAACATACACACACACACACACACACACACACACACACATACGCACTTTATGAAAACCAAGAATGGGTTATATATTTTCTAACATTCTCTTAGCCAGTGTTTTGTTTGTTTCAATCTTTCCTTCCTCTTGGTTTTCCTTGCCAAACTGCTACAGGATATGAAAGCAACAAATAACTACTGGGAAATGAAAGAGAAATTTGTTGGATTATGGATTAGTTGAGTCATTAACTACAGTCATGGTAACAATGGTGATATTAGTGACACTATTAATTGTGGAAATTATTTGTGAATGGTATCTTACAAGAGATATAATTGAGTTAAAAATGCAAGTATCTTAATAAGATGGATTTTCAATTTACTACACACATTATAACACAACTAATGCAAATGTATGCAAATTAAATTGTGTTAACTTGAAAAGGCTAAACTTAAAATATCAAAGTTTCACTTTTAGCACAAAATGAAAAATATTATAAATTTTTTCTTTAATCTTGGAGAACTGTATTTTGAACTTGGAAGGGATGAATAATTTACCAGCTGTGTTTGAGCTATTGGCATATGTCTCAGCCACTCTCACTAATAAACATCTTTGTCAGTCCTACAATAGCAATTAGACATGAAATATGCAAGTTTTGGGGCTTTGCCAAGTCTTCAGTCATAAAATGAAACTATATCGTATTTTCTCTGCTTGAGTCATATGCTTCTGCCATTCACGTCAATAGTGTCTTTATTAACTGGATCTTAAAGAGGCAGAGGAGAAAGTCATGATGAATTTATATTTCAGGCTATTAAGTTTGATGGTTAATTTTATGTGTCAACTTGACTGTGCTAAGAGGTGCTCCAATAAGAGGTAAACATTATTTCTGGGTATGTCTGTGAGGGTATTTCCAGGAAAGATTTGAACTGGTAGATCGAGTAAAGTCAATGACGTGAGTGGACATCATCTAATCATTGAAAACTTGCAGAACAAAGAGGGGAAGGGAGGGGATTTGCTTGAGGTATTTGTGCCAAACCCTCAGACAGAGCAGAATGCAGGTTCTCAGACTTTCAGACTTTCAAACTGGGACTCAGATCGCCAGTCCCCCCAATTCTCAGACGTTTGAACTTGCAGTGAATTGTGCCAATGGCTGTCCTGGTTCTCCAGCCTGTAGATGACAGATTGAGAGGCTTCTTTGCCTTTATGAGCATGTAAGCTAACGCCTACAATTAATTTTACACACACACACACACACACACACATATACACACACACGTATACATGCATATATGGGAGAGATCTGATTGTTTCCCTGGAGCAACCTGACAAATACAAAAGTGATATTAAAAATATCTGATGTATATAACTCACTGGGCACAGTCATAACTTTTTTGTCTGATAGTTTTTTGTCTTTTCTAATTACAAAACACTTCACAAAGTAAAGAAACTTATTAATCTAACTCCCAAAAAATGTATATAGGTATAGACACTCTATTTTGCCTACGTGGATCATGTGCATACGGCCTTAATGGAGGGCCACGACAGCAAATATATTCACTCTTGCACAAACTTCACCATATGGCAAATGTGGGCCTGGGTTTGAATGTTTCAGTGACTCTTCTTTCAACACTTTTAAATGTTCTGGGATTTCTTTGTTTTGAGAATTATATTGAGAATTGGAGAATTTTAGACCATTTGTATTAAGAATTGGAGAATTTTGAGAATTGGAGAATTTTAGACCATTGAGAATTGAGAATTGGAGAATTTTAGACCATTAAATCAATGATAAAACAAGTTTCTGATATTTGTTACATCAGAAACTTTTTTATCATTGATTTAATATTCATAATTATTTGTAACCACTCTCTGTGCTAAATTTCATACAATAAAAGTAAAGTATGAGTGAGCCAGTCAAGGGTACTTTCTCTCTTAAAATAGTTTACTAATTTATATCTGAAACACACATGTATATAAACAACCTCTGAAACTGTATGTACTTACAAAGACTCTTTCTTTACAATATAACAAAATTTAAAAATGCAAAAATATAAAACAAGAATTTGTGGGTAAGCTTCCACATGAAAAGTGATCTTTAATTTTTTTTTGAAGGTATAGAACGGCTTAATTAACATTAAGCTTTGTCTAGTCAACTGCCTGTTGATGTGTGTGTAAAGAGGCATCTGCTCATAGCATTATTCATTTAGAAAATATAAAATGTGAGTTGAATTATATCATCAAAGGGAAATAAATCTGTATTTTAAAAAGGCACTTGAGAGTTATTAAAAAATCATTGTTTTTTCTAGATAATTCTCTTGAGACCAACAGTAACGAACAGAGTCTGAACTTAAAGATTTCCTGTGTATTAGCAGAGATGGAAAAAAAATCTTTATTTTATGAAGTTAAGACTAGGGCAAGTGGTAACAAAATATAATCAGTTATATGTTTTTAAAATATCTGCTACCAGTTCATAAAGGGAGCAAGGGAATTACTAGAAATAACTTTGAAATTCTTTCCCACCAATACTACACTGAAATTCTTATTACAATGCATGTCTGTCAAAAATTAGGTGATAAGTTAAACAAAGAAAACAAAGAAATTAGGATAAATACTGTTTTATCATTTCTATTATAAAATATTTTATATATTGTGTCTCAACATTAGACACAGTACCATTTATATGTATAATATGTGCAGTTGAGGTACATATTCTATTTGATTGATCTTTTCCAAAACCCTAGAAATTACACTTCTAAAGTATTGAAAAGGAACAATTGTATAATTTACAGGTTTTATGTTTACTTTCAGAAAGACAAACCATCACATGTGTTCCTGGAAGAAAAACCTCATAGTGAATTTTGGGTTCATGCTTAGAAAGATACAAAGACAACTTTCTCTTGGGAAGAATAAATTATGACAAAAAGTTTTTGAATCAGCCATGCAGTGGCTCAGTCAGAAAATCTACTGTGGATTATGGGAAGAAATTGAGGATGAAACAGACTCCCTCAAGCATTCGGTTGTTTACGATTTGGTGCATAGAGAAATAAAAAGTGCATGCAGAAACAGTGTCACAAGCACCCTCTCATCACCCAAGCACCATTTCATCATTCTTGCCATTCCCCTGAAAGTAACTTTAGCAATTTATACTTCAAACATTCTCTCTCCTGGAAAGTTTTCCCGTTTCCAACCAGATTTAGTAGCCCTCCTCAAGATTTCCTCTCTCCTTGGCACCCCTCTGTCCTAACATACTGGACTAGCAAGCAAAACTGAGTTCTACATCTCCACCACACACTAGTTGCTGAGGTCCTTCAAGTAAAAGACCATGCCTGATTTGACTTTATCTCCATGGCACCTAGGGTTTGGCACTTAATGGGCACCACATACATACATTGGCTAGATGTGCTGTATATGACCTCAAAGAATAAATTATGGCCTTTGCAAGTATTGCAATTGCTGTATGTTTTCTAAATTTTTGCATATCCAGACTTTTTTAATGTGGTCTCAAGAAGACACTCTCTGTCAAGCAAGTAGGAAATTCAAGGAGTCACCTTGGATAATTTTCTTTGTTCTTAGAGGAGTCATTTGAAACATTTAATATGCTAAGCAAATGTAAAACAAGCTTTTCTACCAAAGGAGAAGACAAATGGAGAATTCCCCACTTTGGTATGTGGATGTTCGGAAATGGCAGTTTCTTTGTACAGGCTTGCTAGAGAATACAGGCTAGATGCTTGAACTTCAGCAATTACCTTGCATCAAAGGGACACAGCCATTATATGATGGATGGTGAAGCAAAGTGACGGAATACATACTATCCCAAAGCTGCTATTATGAAGATTTTTGACCTCAAGTGAAATAAAACCCCATGTGTTTAAGCTACCAGTTAGACTATGTGTTACATGCATTTAAAGCTTTCTTAATTACACAATCACAGTCATGTTCACCAGATTCAGGTAACAAGTGATAGGCAGGTAAATGCTAGGTCTTAGACACCTTGTGGAGCTACACGGTACAGCATGGTGTTTTCAAGGGTTGGATCCTGGGATCAGGGAGATGTGCTTTTCAGTCAAAAAGAGTAAGTTCATTTCTAAAGTTCAGGTTCAAAATGCAAACCCAGTTTGGAAAGCAACTGTGGACCACATTAATGCTCAAGTGAAACATTCTTTCACAATTTCTCCCTGCTGAGCTCAGTGTGGAAACTAAATATGGATTTAGCACCAGAAAATGAAAGAAAATTGTTTAATGCTTGGTGTGGGGCCAAAAAAAAGTAATATGTATTCTGACATAAGCATCTAGAATTCTAAAATAACAAGTGAAATATTTAGAAGGTCAAATATGAACCAAATTATTAATAGATATTACCACTTGACTCTAATTTGAGTTCGAAGGAAGTGAGGCTAGTTATATTTCTGTAGCTGAATTTTTGTTCTAAGGATGTATGACTTCATTCATAGGAAAAAGTGTTCTAAGAAACAAATCCACCTCCAAGATGACATTTATCAAATGTTTACTCATCTTCGCATCCAATCCTCGACCCTACATGAGTAAGCAGTATTTCACCAAAAAAGAGCTTAAAGATTTTCAGTAATTTTATAACCTGAGAGTTACTGATTGAATCCTGACTTAAAATCAGTTCAACTTTAATGTCCATTACCCCACCACCATGCCTGCTACATTTCCTCTCATATTTCTGCATATGTAGGTGTTCTTCATTCTCTTCACCAAACACAAGAGTTCCTTTAAATAATACTTGAATTAGATAATTTTTAAGGAAACTGTCTTCCAATAGCTCCCTTATCTTGCCCAGGTTTAAATGTCATAGGAAACAAGAACAGTCCTACCTTATTTTACTGTATTTCTGGGGTCTACTTACTGTTAACACATGACAACACCATCTGAGATGCCTAAGTTCTTAGACACCAATTCTAGTAATGTTAGGGAATAGACTGAAAAACATTAGGCAGAGTCAGATAATAAAGCAAGCACGCAGAAGAGATCTCAGACACTAAGAACTGGGTAGCTGGTTATGTTGTATTTCAAACAAGAAAATACATTTAAATGTGAAGAAAATTAATTCTTCAAAAATAGGCTTCATAACTATGTAAAATATTCACATGAGAAAAGGAAACTCCAGACTTATCCAATATCAGAGGAAATGATTGCTCTATTTGATTAAAAGAATGACGTGAAATCTCGCCTACTGTAAGTTGGAGGGTTGTCTGGAATATGTCACAAGACTGCAGATTTTACCTCTGTTTTTTTACAGTTCTGGAGGTCTATATAAGGATGTGAGCTTAGGCAATACAAACTAAGTCTTGGACAAGCTTCCGTTAACACAGCTGCCTGTCCTATTAAATGAAAAAATGAAGGCTTATTTTAAGAGACAATGACATTACAAGATACAACCATAAAGTGTTAGAACACTACTCATCTCTGAGAAAGATGTTTGCATTTTCTGTCTGTTCAATAAACCAGTTAAAGTTCATCTAAGGATTACTTTTATGTATTGTATATAATTTGCAAAGGACAGAAAAGATGCTTGTGGTGTCATCCCACCAAATGAATGTAAAGGAGACTCGGGTTTAATTCCAGGTGTTGCAGTAAATAAGCCACATAACTCTCAGGTTTCTGTCTCGAGCTTCAACTGTATATCCAGCTCCTTAACTCTATATGTCTAATAGTCATTTGGTTGTTGATTTCTAGGTATTTTTGATGACCAGAGAACATGTTCTGTATTATTTTAAAAGTCCTTTAACAATGAATGAGACTTGCTTTATGCTTCAGCATGTCAGTTTTTAAAAATATTCTCTGTGTGCGCAAAGCAGTATCAGGAGCAGTTAGGTCATGTCTTAATAGCAACATTATTTATATCTTGATAATATCTTCATTTCCCCCCACCCCATTGGCTCTATCAATTACTTGGGGATTTAAAAATCTAACATGATGGCATATTTGTGGATTTCTATGACTTTGCTTTATGTAATTTGAAACTGCTATTAGGTGATTAAAAATCTGTTAAACTCCCTGGTGAATTCAATAGTTCATCAATAGTTATTTACCTTTAATAAATCTTTTTGCATTAATCTATCTTATCTAATGGTGTGTCATTTGACTAGCTTTCTTTTACTTAGAAATTGAATATACCAACAAATGGTCAAAATAATAGAGACAAAACCAGCAGGCAAATTGTAAATCAGAGACATGCAGCAGGGGAGGGGGAGGCAGAGGTCAAAACAGGGGAGGGAAGAGCACAAGTGACTGCAGTGATGGTTCACAGGTAATGTGGTGGTATGGGGCTTATACCCAAGGAGAGAAATCAAATATTGTCAAAAATGAACATGTTGAAAAATGATGTAAGGAAATTTAAAAATTTTTTAAATGAATGGTATTTTATGCTTTATATTTTACCTTTCATATATTCAAATTTAATGTTTCTCTTATAAATTTCATGTAATTCATTTTCCATCTTGCTTAATAATCTTCAAATGGACGGCTTTGCTCATTTGCATTTAATCACTGGCATTTCAAGATTTCTTTTCTTGCCTGCTTTGAGTATTTTTCTTGTAGCTTTAACATGTTTTCTTTTTTTAGTGTGCATTTTTAGTTTAAAATCCAATTATATTGGATTTTATTGTATTATATATATAGGATCAGTCTTTTCCCATAGTTTTATGAATATATATAATGTATAAATTTAAAGTATCTAACAATGATTTGATATATATACATATTGCAAATGACCACAATAATTTAACACCCATCTCTTCATATAGTTACAGCCTCTTTCTTAGGATGTGAACTTTTAAGATCTTACTCTTTTAATGACTTTCAATGATATGATCAGTAGAATATTGTCCACTGTACATTACATTCTACAATTTTTCTAAATGATTGGTAGTTTGTACCTTTTGACACTTTCTCCCATTTCTCTACCCCCTTGTTTGATAATCTGTACTATGTTCCTACAAGTTCAAAATTTTTGAATGCCATACAATGAGCTCATACAATATTTGTCCTTAACTTTGAATACATTCCAAAACCTTAAATTTAACTTCATACACTTGCATTTTATATTTTGACATCTCATTTTATATCTTAGATGTATTCCTTAATTATGGTTTTAGTAAATTACTAGTTTTATCTTTTAACATTCATGCTTCCTTTGTAAAGGATTCACTTAGCCATATATTCTTCCCAGTGAGAATTTTTTCGTGTATTTCCTTGTTTTTTTTTTTTTCAATTTAAATAAATCCCTTATCTTAGTTTTTTTAGCTTTTGCTTTCTTGGGAAACTCTTAATATCTCCTTCAATTCTGAATGTTAACTTTGATGAAGTTAAGAGTTCTGGATTTGGAAGTTTTTTTCTTTTAGTATCTTGAGTATGTTGTGTTGCTCTCTTAGGCCTTTGGTCTGGACTACATTTTCAAGGCTACTTACATAAAAACAGTCAGGAAAATAGTGTTTACTTCTAGAAGAGATAGAGTGTTGACTGCTGTCTGCTCTAATAAAAATGTCTTTCTCCAGACCAAAGTGCAAGCAAGCATTAAACTTAAGTATTAAGCTTACTCATAAGAGATCTGGGATCTCTGAAGTAAGGATTCCTCCTCTATAATGCAACTCACTGTGTATCTAGGTATCCTGTGCCCTCCTGTCATTGCCTTGTAGGATTAGGTATCAGAGCATCAGCACAAATATTAACACTCTGATGAACACTGTTACAATGAGTAATATTCAGGAACTTACAATTTGTGGGTACAGTAAAATTCAGACTTGATAAATGAAATTAGAGGTAAAGAGAGTTTTCCCAAGTCTGGGTAACAACCTGAGCTAGCAGGTTGTTGAAAGTCAGGTGCAGACATGTCCAAGTGCTCAGTGCTGTGGGGGGTGTTCACAGTCTAAGAACAAATGAACCCACACCGGTAAACCACACACAGGATTGAAACTCATTCAACCACTTCTTGACAAACTTTCTTCAAATCAGAACTGAACAGACTGAAAACCTTATTTACATGAAATGGATGTATCCTACTCTTCGTGCTTACATAAACATGCTCCCTTCAGAGCTCTTGGGGTACTAAGATCAAAAAGTTCCTCAAAGCTGTATCCCCCACATTTGCTGTAATACTTGAGCTAGAAAGCAAGAGTTGGACACTGCTGCTAACACACAAGAGTCATAACACTCAAACTCTAAGCAAATCAGACAGCAGACTCTCCAAGTCCTTGATAGTTTCTCATTTACTTTAGTGGCAACTTTCTACTCTGTGCCAAATATGAAACAGTTCATGTATCCTGTCTCTTCCCAAAAGACATGATCATTCTGGAATTCAGTTCCTTTGGCTGCCTTCCTTGATGAGTATAAGAAAAGTTCTGTTAGGATGGGAATATTCTCTAGCAGATTTCTCTATATTAAGTGGAAGCACAATTCCCAAAGTATATCTGATGATTTTGTTACCAAGGTAGGCACTAATTGAACTATGAACTTTATTGTTCTGCTTATAGATAATTAGCTTTTCAAAGAGTATGCGGGAGTAATGAAGTTTAGTAGTGTAGAGAAAGTCCATGAAATATTTCATCACAAGCACTGAAAGCAATAGACCAAAGATGTTCGTTCACCTTCTAGCATAGAGACAGGAGAGGGTTAAAAAAAAATCTTATTTATGAAGAATGTGGTGTTATGTATGCAAAATGTATATATGCACATCAACAATTACAGGGAATCAGGGGAGCATACAGAAAAAGTACACAACTTGGAGTGGAGGGGGCTTTTGAAGTGCTAACAAAAAGTGAACAGGACGAATGTAGCAGAAAGACCTGAAAGGGATATAACACATTGAAGAACAGTAAGTAGTATCTGGAGGCATCACATTTTTCTATTTCCTTGGTTTCCCTCTTCACATTCACTCTCCCTTTTCCTACTGAACAGAATCCAGATTTTCTTTGTGAGATTGACCTCTTTTGGATCATAGAAGTCTTAATTTTAAGGCTGATAATTTCAGTGGCAGTCTCATCTTCCCTTAACTTTCCCAAGGCTCCCAGTCGAAAAAGCAAAACATTCAGAAATGATTCATCACTGAGATATTCAATTCTCGTATGCAGATTTCAGAAGTCTTTGTCCTTAGCTTTTCAAAGTATGGTTTATGTTTTCTTCTAATTCCTGTTCAACTGAAATTCAGCTACTTAACTTAGAGAAATAAGAACACATTTTAAGGTTCTCTTAGCATATATATATGTATATATATGAGAATTATATATATTACATGGAAACCATTTGCAGTATGTGTAAGAATTTATATTGTATTATATATCCTATTAATGTAATAGAACATATAATAGTGATATATATGCATATATAATTTTAATGTTCTCATTTTTTAAAATATTATAAAATTAAATTTTTAGGAATAGGTGTCCAGGTAATAACCAGGATAAGGCCACCTAGTATTCATTCAACATCTAAGAGTTTTTCAAACATGGTAACTGAGTAAAACCAGAAAATTCAGGGAGTTCACTCCAACAAAGGTTAGTTTAGCAGTTAGTCAAACCTTAGCACTACTGACATTTGGGGAGGATAGTTCCTTGTTGTGGGGACTGCTCAATGCACTGTAGGGTGTTTGACAGCATCCCAGGTCTCTACCCACTAGATGTTAAAAACATGCTAGCAGCAGCACTCCTAGTCATGACAATTCAAAATATGTCTTGACATTGCCAAATGTCCCCAAGTAGGGGTGAGGGGCATAACTGCTTTCTGGTTAAGAAATAAGAAACACCATGACTACAACAAATCAATTACCAGATGAAGGAACCCATTTTGAAGTCAGCTATGACTAGAATTACATTCATATTTTAGTTCAAAATACACCATGACTAGAACCAAGTTCTTTATAACAGCTTCTATATAAAGATGAGCTGTCCAGTGCAGTAGTCATTAGTTATGTGGTTACTGGCACTTGAAATGTATCTCCTCTGAAGGGAAATGCTGCAATAAGTATACAATATGTGCTGGATTTTGAAGACCTGATATGAAATATTATCATTAATTTTTCTTGCTCTTTATTTTTTAGTGCGGTCGCCAGAAAATTCTAAATTACAGATGTGGTGCACATGACATTTCTGTCGGACAGCACTGGTCTGGAAAATTGAAATGGTTTTATATTATTTTTTTGATGAGATAGAAGACTATCAAAAAAGCCAAAAGAATTTTGGAAGGTTTCCTATGGCCTAAGAAATAAGCTGTCTCTGGAGCATTATAATTCTTTATTATCATGTCTAAACATTTTTTCTGCTTCTTTAAACCAATTGTTTCTATTCCAATGCTTTATCCTCAACATTTCAAGTGGCTCTTTTCTGGCTGTTGATTTGTCTTCATGCTGGCTGTTGTCATTCTCCTGCATATCAGTTTTTTTCACACACTCAGGTGCTTTCCTAGTGGGATGTTGGGATGTTGCAGCCTCCATCATACTTAAAAAATCATATGCAGGAAGAGGAGGTTTCCATTCCTGAGCAGGCAAAATGGCTGGAAGGAAGATGCAATCCAGGGTTAAAGATGAAGATATATAAAATCATCATATTAATATAGTAGGGAAAAAGTATATTCACAGACTTTATCAGTGTTATTTATAAAAGTAAATTTAGGTTACTTTAGAGTCATTCCCCAAGAAACTTGATAAATTTGTCATTATTGACCAGGGTTTTTTTTTTTTTTTTTTTTTGTATTACATTTGCAAGCTATTATATTATAAAGCCAAGTCTTAGCAGGAAAAAAGGTTCATAATCTCATGGCCAATTAACAGTTGTTGAAGTTTGAAGAAATAGCAAGATGTGACATTACACGTGAAGAGGTACTTGTTAAAATGAAAATGTCTCCTGTTTCCTTCTTTATCCCTGTATCCTTATTCAAAAAAAATGGTAACTATTTTTATGAATCATTCCAGAAAAACATTTGGAACATATTTATTATTTAGCCAAGTACCACCTCAGTTTTTAACGTGTTTTCACCTTTGATTAAAATCCTTTGCAAATAGTTATGAAAAAAGGACCATTTTATAAAAGTAACTAAAGGTAAGGAATAATTTAAAATTACTACAGAATCAATGCACTATAACCAGTGACAGGGTAATTTCTTTTTTTTTTTTAATTTTGCAAGTTTTATTTTGACTTCTGATTGGCAGGGCTAGTTTGAAATGTGAGAAGGAGGTAAGATTCAACAGTTCAGGTTTCCTTAGATATTTCTAGTAAAAAATAAAAAGAAAAAGGTATGGGAAAAATGGCATTTTAACTTGGGAAAGAAAAACATTTCAGCGTAGTCTTAAAACATGTATTAGTGACATCGTAGTATTTTAACTGTATATTATTCTGGATGCATATATTAATAGCATTCTTTCTTTAATTTCAGCATTTTTTAAATTTTATTTTACATCGCTGTCTACACCAGGGTTCTCCCACCACCTTATCACCCGTGAAGTTCTTGAGTGGGCTTCATGGTAATAAATTCTAACATCATTTTGAAACAGTGGTCATTAGAAAATTCTAAGTTTCCTCTCATACACAAGACAAATGAACAAACTTTATGGAGTAAACAGATTATGTAAAACAGCTTGAGAAATTAGTTTCCTGTTTAAAACTGAATTTTGAGAAGTAACTAGGTAAGGAAATATGCAAAGCAAAATTTTTAAAATAAATCCCAGTAAAATAATTTATAGTGCAATATGAAAAAAAGAAAAAAGTTCACACAGTACAAAATCCAGCATCTCTCATAAATTAATTTCACTGGAAGTTTAGGAAATTCATTTGAATTATAATTTCCTAGTGTGAATTAAAGCTCAAACAAAAATCTGCTTAAATACACATGTAGTATATCTATATTCTACTTATTGATATATAAATTCTTCTCTAAGACTCTTATATTAATATAAATTTCATATAAATTCTTATATGAAGTCCTACTACATGGGTGATGCTGCCAGTGGATTAAATTTGATATTTCAAATTACAGTGCTGCCAGGGTAGCATATTCAAAAGCAACAAATGGAGAAAATATCTTTTTAAATACAGTGAATAGGTAAGATTAATTGAAGTTTATAATATACAGATAAAATAACTTAGAGATACTGAAGTATCTTTAAAAAGTTCAAATATAAAGCAAAGTAAATATTATTATTTACTTTTTTATTTTTATTTTTTAATTTTTAAAAAAAAATTTTTTTGAGACTAGGTCTCGCTATTTTTGCCTGTGGAACCCCAGGCTCTCGTTGCCCAAGGTACCACTGACTCAAGCAAACCCCAGCCTCAGCTTCCCAGGTAGCTGGGATTACAAGCGCGCGCCACCACACACAGCTTTTTTTTTTTTTTTTTCTTTTTTGGAACTAGGTCTCGCTATGGGCCCCAGGCAGGACTCGAACTGCGATGCCTAGCCCTGGCCGCTTCATAGGCTGAAGCTTACAGGCACAAGACACCATGCCCCGCCTTATTTATTTTTTTAAATAAACTTTGCAACCTGGTGGTTTACTATTCAAAACTATTACTATTTACTATTCAAAAAATGCCAAATGCCTGAAACTGAACATCCAAACTTTACTAATTGTTTTCTGAGGGAACTCTACAAAGGTCTTAATGTTTTCAATTGCAAATAAAACTCTACTCGATCAGATAAGGATAATAAAAACATAATCAAGTTAGTAACAACAATACTAACATTTTTTGAGGGTTCATATATACCAGGCATTATTCATTTAATGTTTATAATCCCATGAGTTAAACACAATTCTTAACCCCAATTTTATAGGAGAGAAAATCAAGAGGCCAAGGTAAGTGAAAATTAGAGCTCAGTTTGCTTCTTTTTAGCTACAAGCATAACATGAATCACTTAAAAATATGAGCAGTGAAACAAAAAAATAGAAACCCCTCAATAGGTAAGACATTAGCAAAATAACAATGGAAGACATACTGTCTCACAAAAGTCAGACATATACTCTCTTACAAAAGTCAGAAGAAAAATTCTGACCCTTTCTTTACATCAAAATATAGAATTGTGTGTACTAATAAAAGAGAAAAACTTACTGATATGACTTTCTAGACCTGCTTCTAATTTCTTAAGCCACAGTAAAAGGTTTTGTTCATTTATAGCCTGGTCTGAAGGAAATGCAAACACTTGTCCACCTGAATGCAAATTCACCACAACAAGAAGAGGAAGGGGAGGCACAGTATCAAAATACACCTGCAAGATTCCTCTCCCCACAGGAGTATTCTTTCTACAAGAGGAAACAATTGAAAATGTTAATATTTCTACAACAAAATTGCAAAAAGAATACTATAACAGAACATTATTTTAAGTCTAATGTTACATCAATATGTTCACTTTATGAAAAGATGTCACAAACCAAGAAGCCTATAACTACTTACGGATAATCAGATTCTAAAATGATTTTTGAACATGGGGCCCTGTGTTTCACTTAGTAGAAAAAATGACAGTGCCAGTTTTAATGATAAAAACAGGCTTAGTTCACAGGTTTGCTATAAGAAATAGATTCCTTCCAAAATTACTTTTCTGTATTTGTCCAAAGTTTTTTTATAGATAAAAATTAGGTTCATAATCAAAAATGTTTACTTAGAAAAATGTAGGAGCCCAAAAGCAAAGGCAACAAAATATAAACAAATGGGACCAAATCAAAGAGAAACCAAAAGGTTTCTCTACAGCAAAGAAAACTTTCAAAATAATAAAAACACAACCCATTGATGATTTTACGATAACATGGATGTACTTAGAAGAAATCATATTAGCAGAAACAAGTCAGAACGAAAAACACAGAAACAAAAAGTTTTCACTAATATATGGGACATTGGAAAAATAAACAAAAAGCCACGAGAAAAGTCAAACAAGCTAACAACCAAACTGAAGTACACAACTCAGGGGATGGAGGTGTAAGGGGGGAGAGGGTGGGAACAGTCAGGGAAGGAAGGTGGTGGATGAACCCTGGGATTACAAAGATGTGAAATTTATATATATACTAATTATTTAATAAAAAATAAAAATACAAAAAATAAATTGTTTGAAGGCATCAAAAATAACAATAAAAAGACAACTGCTGAATGGAAGAAAATAATATTTGAAAAACTTATCTGATAAAGGGTTAATTTCCAAGATACATAAGTAACTCATACAATTCAACAGCAACAACAACAAAAAGATCCAAGTGAAAACTGGGTAGAGAAACTGAATGAACATTTTTCTAAGAAAATATTCAAATGAACAACAAATAATGAAAACTAAGTCAAATCACTAATCATCAGGGAAATACAAATCAAAACCATAATGAGATATCACCTCACACCTGTGAGAATGGCTATCAAAAAAAAAGAAACAAGAGGCAAACAAGCATTGGCTAGGATGTGGCGAAAACAATGTAGACATATCACTTAATAAAGTATGTGTGTGTATGCATGTGTATTAATACACATATCTAGAAAATCATCACTTCTACACTATATATATCTAACAATTCTTCCCTTCCTTTCCCATTTGTGTGTCAGTGGTAGGAATGTAGACTACTCCAGTCCCTGTATGGTGGTTCCTCAAAATATTAAAATCAGATCTACCATATGATTCAGCAATCCCATTTCTGGGAATATACCCAAAGGAAATAAAAAATGAATACTGAAAAGAAATCTGTTCTCCCATATTCATTTCAACACATTCATAAGCACCAAGATATAGAAATAACCCAAGCATGTGTCAACAAATGAGTGGTTAAAAAGATAGGGTATTCTTACACATATTATTGAATCATGAGCGGTATTGCCATTTTCATAACATGGATGGACCTCGAGAGCATTATGCAAAAACAAGCCAGACAGAAACAGATAAATATGGCATGATATCATTTACATGGAAAATCTAAAAAAAGATGTCAAATTTATAGAAACATGATTACCAGGAGTTAAGAAGTGAAGAAAATAGGAAAAGGTTGGTAAAAGGGCACAAGCTTTTAGCTATAAGATAAATAAGGTCTGAAAATTTAATGTATACAAGGTGACTACACTTGATAACACTGTTCTGTATAACTGAAATTTGCTAAGAGACTAGACTTTAAATGTTCTTCAAATGTATGTGGGTATATATAAAAGTATGTGTACGATATGTGTGTATATATATGTAGATTTGTCTGTATGGTAATGGAATTGTTAATTAACTAGGTGGTGGAAATTCTTTAAACATACACACATATAAAGTCACCACTATTACACTTTAAATACCTCAAAATTCTACTTGTTAGCATGCATCAATTAAGGTAAGAGGAAAAAATACCACATGGCAAAAAATACACTGGTTCCATAATATTAACTCCAAGGTAGATTTAAAGAGTTTCATTACTGAAAATGTCATAATAATTACACTTCATTTACTTTTTACACATTAAAAAATATACATATTATACTTACAGATTTAACCAACAAGGGGTAAGTGAATCCAAGTGTTTCTCCTTTACTAGCTTCAAAATTGCTTTTTCATACTGAGGATTTATGTTGTCCTCACTGAATAAAATAAGTAATGGTTTCTGAAGTCTTAAATAAGTGGGAAGATTTTCCACAGTGATTTCTGGCTGTAAAAAAAGACTACCAGATTAGCCAACATACATGTAACAAATGAAATTCAAGTCATTTGCAGCAACATGAATGGAGCAAGAAGGAATTCTCTACAGCCAGGAGAGTGATAAATACTGATGGTGCTGCTTCTATGTGGAATACAGAGAAACCAAAGAAAGGGTCAAAGACAAACTTTAAAACCAGCCCTTAAAAGCTGAACATAGAACTCAGGCATTGAAAGGGGAAGAAAGGGGTAGGAAGAGGGCAAGGAGGGAACACAATGGACCATAGTAGAGTACTAAGGGTGCTTGCTGCAGGGGAGAGGAGGGATGGGGGGTGGTGCTATGCAAAGGCGGCTATACCTAGAGAGGGAGATCCTATACTTCCAAAGTACTAACAATGTGTAAACCACTGGTATTTCAATCATTTTCTTTTTAATTTAAGGTAAGTTGAGCTCTTAAAATCTTTTAACACCTGTGATTACTTATAATACAATTTTACTTTTCAATGTGAACTTTTAAATATTTACATTTAAATAAATAAAAAACCTAATTTTTATGGTTTTAAAATAACTGAAAGAAATAATTTAGCAAGAAGGTATTTCATCATTTTATTAAGAGAGAATAGTCATTTTTTTATTTGTAAGAAGTTGATATTTTACAAGAGGAGACAGGTATACAAAGTGTTATGATTCAAGAAAAAAAAGTTAAATATGGAAATCCACTGGGTCAAAATTTAACAGGTTGAAAAACAAGATGGGGAGTTTATGGATGATTTTAGAACATGATAATCGAGGTGGCCCTGGGATAAAGACTAAACTTTTGATGTAAAGGAAAAAACTATCATAGATAGTTTCATATTGGAAACAAAAGGTATTAAGAGAAATAAATTAAAATCTACAATGCAAAGAAACAGTATATTCTTGATTGACTAAGAAGTGTGCTAGAGCAGGGCCTTCCAGAGCAGGAGATCACTGTGAGGATAGGCAGTGAGGTGAAGGTGTATGTACCATCTGGGTGAAGACTGGGTGAAGCATGCCAGGCCC
This sequence comes from Uropsilus gracilis, assembly GCA_004024945.1. Lineage (NCBI taxonomy): Eukaryota > Metazoa > Chordata > Mammalia > Eulipotyphla > Talpidae > Uropsilus > Uropsilus gracilis. The sequence continues at coordinate 35,041 of PVHY01015015.1, forward strand.
AAAAATAGTATACACAAAGCAATAAATAAACAGTATACACCAATTTCATTGATTCTTTACAGTAACTCTGTACAACAGGTGTTACCACCACCTCCATTTTTATACACAGGAAACTGAAGCACACGGAAGCTAACATTCTGTGAGGGGAGGACTGAGCAAGGATTTGAAGCCAGCTGTTCTCAATCTCTGGAATCCAGATTTTTCCTACCAAGTTTCGGGCTAGATTAAGTAAATCAGACTATTTGCTAGAGTAAAAATAATCCAAAGACATGTAAACTTTTGGCAGTGGACTAGAGTAGCTGTATAGATAATGAGTGAACCATAAGTCAGAGTGAAATAAAATAATTGTAATGAATGAATCTTCATTTGACAGACCATCACGCATTCCCTGTGCCACAAAAGCTGGAAAATCATTTATCTCTTTAGCTAAATTTGATTCTTACTGAGCATACTCACAAATGTTTCCAGGAATGCATTTGTTATAATTTGAACTATGTCCTGAATGTGGGTGTTAACTAATGGAATGCTCTCTATTTTGCCTTCTTTGTGTCTGGCAAGCAGCAGGGCTGGTAGAGTCACAGCATATTTATTTGACCTGTGGACAAATGTAGAATTAAAATTCTCAACTAAAATATATCAAGTTATCAAAAACATAAAAGAATAAGCCAAAAGATCACAGTGGGATGCAGGCAAATGGGAAGTACTACTACGAAGCAAAAAATGAACTCAATGTAGGTCAGCCGGGAAGTCACACTGCCACACTCCAATCCAGTTTGGAAGCCCCCGCCTTGCATCACCATCAAAGCCCGCCATCCAGAAGGATCCACTCTCCCAGAGGCCTCTTCTGAGGATCCTCTGCTCCATTCAGGTCAGTTGGGAAGTTGCTGGCAGCTATCATGGCACTGGCGCTACTAAGTAAACTAAAGTTCAGACTTATGGCCTTGACAACGTACAACATGTCCACCAAAACAGAGCCATGGTTGCTCAATATGTAACACAAGCCCAAAAGCAAAGCACAGTAAAGAGAAAGACTGTAGACATGCAAGCAAGCCCTATGGCTAACAATACATCACCACCAAAGAAAAGTCAATTTCCAGAAAACAGCAAGGAAGATATTGAAGAAATGACATGTATTTCTGACAAAGACTTCAAAATCAACATGATAAAACCACTTCAACAGGTAAGGGAAGAAGCAGAAAAAGATAAAAAATGAAACCATCAACAAGAATAACTTAATTGACAAACTGAAGAATGAAAACGAATCCTTGAAAACGAAATTGAAGAAAGAGATGCAGGATTTAAGAATTGCAGTAGAGGAGCTCAAAAATGCAGGGAAAAGCCATGAAAGCAGATTAGATGAAATAGAACAATGAATCTGCACATTCGAGGATACAGAAATAGAGGACAAAGAAAGAAAAAGAGGGGGGAAAACAAAGTAAGAAGATTGAAGAAAAACTCAGAGACCTATCAGATTCCTTAAAGAGAGGAAATATAAGAGTAACTGGAATTCCAGAAGGAAAAGAGAGAGTCATGGGAATGGAAAGACTTTTTAATACAATAATAGAGGAGAACTTCCCAACTCTGAAGAAAGAAATGACATGTGAAAGAAATGAAAATAGACATACAGGAAGCAAAAGGAACACCAAACTACTTTAATGAAAGAAAAACCACAGCAAGACACATCATAGTAAAACTTCCAAGAATCCAAGATAAAGAAAAAATAATGGGGATGACTAAAGAAACAGATAACCTACAAAGGAAAATCCATTAGGCTGACTTCAGATTTCTCTGAGGGGACATTCCAGGCAAGGAGAGAATGGAGCCTATCTACAAAAATCTCCAAGACAAAAGGTGCCAGCCAAGGATACTCTACCCTGCAAAACTATCCTTCCTACATGAAGGAAAAATTAGAACCTTCTCTGACAAGCAAAGTCTCTAGAAGTTTGCTAGCACTAAACCCCC